>JAUZST010074436.1:4488-47751 GCA_034779995.1 Parotocinclus haroldoi
ATGATGATAGATACTGAGTTATGATGATAGATACTGAGTTATGATGATAGGTACTGAGTTATGATGATAGATACTGAGTTATGATGATAGGTACTGAGTTATGATGATAGATACTGAGCTATGATGATAGATACTGAGTTATGATGATAGATACTGAGTTATGATGATAGGTACTGAGTTATGATGATAGATACTGAAATACTATTATAGGCACATAGAGTTACAAAGATACACATTAGTTCTAGTTTAAACTTTGTGCGTTGTATTCTCACCTTATTTAAGGCATGCACCTGAACAAGAGCCCCGATATCTTGAAGGTCTCTTTCAGCATCGTATTTGAGGTCATTAGAGACGCTGAACCTGAAAGAGACAGGAGGGGAATTACCAACAGAACAAGGTGCTGTTAAGGAGCTCGATAATATGTGGAACCATGCCAAGCTTCATATATAACAGTTAATTTTAGCGACACATACAAATTGAAACACTAAAAGCTGTCCTTCGTATTCCAACTGTGTACTATTTTTAGCAACAGGCACTTTGGACTAAAACGTCGAATTATTTACGTTTATAAAGAAGAATCTAATCCCTGCTGTTATAACACAATGACAACAGTTCTTAAATTTTGTATTTAGGATCCATGACACATTTGTCTCTCATTAACCAGAAGATTTTAAATGAAAACCCGACAGTTTTTAAGAGGCTGAAATGCTTTCTGCTGAATTGCTTTTAGAGATCTACAATTCTTTGCTGCTCATTACTCATCAAATGTGTTTGCATTAACACACAAAGCTGTACAAACCCGTGAATCTCCAGGAATCAATCACTTACCACAATGATTTCTTCCTTTTCTTCAGGTAGTTCTCCAGTATGATGCCAGCCACTGTACGCCCTTTACCCACTCCAGCTCCATCTCCTATGAGATAGCCAGCTCTCTGGTTGTTCTGCAGGATCACCTCGTGCTGCTACAGTGCAATGGAACAGGTCATTATTTAAAAGCTTCCCCTTTTTCTCACTATATTTCCCTTCACTCATCACTCCCGTCACATGACTCCTTTTGTCACGCATTGAGAGTGCGCTGCAGTGCATAATGTACCTTAAACAAACTTAAAACACTTTAAAAAGTGTCATTCACATAAAGCTTATTTTACATATTAAATGTTAGTATGATTTAGTATGATTAAATATCTCATGCCACTCATTATGTCAAGCACTGCCGACTACCTGATCCGACTGCAGGAATTTACTGTATATGCAAAAAAAATCGCCTGCCTGGATACGGTTTCTGCCGATTGTGTGTTCAAGTTTATTATGGGATTCCCACCGTAGAGTCAGAATATCGTTAACTCAGATCACTGTAAATCAGAGAGTACCTGTACTTCACCATGGAAGCCATTACAACTACAAAAATCAGAGGAGTCGGTGAAAAAAAAATCGGAATACGTTGCGTTTCATAGCTTTCATGAAGCGATGAATGAGCATGTAAAGTTTTATTTCACTGAACTGCAATCTTATAAGTAAGTAAGAATGATTCTGGCTTTTTTATTTAAAAAAAATTAAGGTTGCTTATCCTAGGAAGTGTGTTTCTGATGTTGCCACTCAAATGTTTTAGAATAGAATCAGAAAATAAATGAAATTCGTATGCATTATTATGAACTGGAAAAAAAAACTGTGACAAGTGGCACGTATTTAGGCAACGCCTTACACCTGACCCTTTTACAGTATGAAGAACCTAGATGGGTCTGAAGAACCTAGAATGGTCTTTTTGGAAGGGTAGCACCCAAGAAACCACTTTTTTGGGAACAGGACCAGGGTGAAAAGGCTGATACATGCTAAGGTCCACAGTGAATACAGGAGAACAGTGGAATGTCAAATTCAAGTTTTTTGGCTCCAAACGTTGACAGCATGTTACATATGGTCATTATACCCTTGCTAAAATCTAACGGTGGCCTAAGACTTTTGCACAGTACTGTAGCTATTTCTCCTGTTGCTGTGAGTGTACATGTAGAAAACAAAGATTACATAAACCACTGACAGGTGCCGACACTGAAGGTTGTGTGAATTCCCGGGCGTCTCAGCACTTACTTGGCAGGCATAGACGATGGCCTCGAGCTGTAAAGCAGACAGTTTACCGCTGTTGATGACAGACTCAGGAATGGAGAGGGTGTATGTGATGTCAGGGGGAGGAACGCTGGAAAGCGTGTTGGTCTCCACTACACGGTCAGGATGGGATCCTCCTAGAGTGGCTGGTGAAAAGGCAGCCAGAGAGAGAAGAAACGTCAGTACATTGTATTTATACAGACAAAACAAATGGTGATGTAGAAAATAAAGTGTGCCGAATCTACATTTAGAGGGCTTGTAGTCAGCGTAGGTGTTCACATGACCCAGCTCCTCTGTCTCCTCTTCCTCTACCTCCTCTTCCTCCGGCTGTTGCTGGGAGCTCTAGATCACATACAGACATGAATAATAGGAAAATATTACAGAGATATGTGCACAACACCCACTTATTCTGCATCCAAAATTAAAAAAAGAAAGTGAAACCACAGCCAAAGCCAGTCATATAAATAGTTTAGATGCTTAATTCATGGGGTTTATAATTAAACAAATTTAGAAAATGATTTTTTTTTAATGAAACAGTCCGTGTAATAAATGCAATCATCTAACCTCTTAGTGTAATCCAACTTTGATAGTCATTTAGATGTTTTTCTGCACAGTAAGCAGTACTGTATGAACCCAAAAGCAACAGTTCAACTACAAATAACTGAATTCCTGGGAAAGTCTATGGAGTCCACAAGACCAAGAAATAAATAGGGTCAAAAATTTCAATCTTATTTTATTACCCAATCCTGTGAAGCACTCACACACATGGGCTGCGTGCCCTAATCACTATTCTCTATATTTGATTATAGCACCAAACACCAAATCAGAAAAATGATGGGACAGTGTTGAAAAAGCATATTAAAAAACACACAGTGTTTCTTACATTTAATTCGATTTTTATTTTATTGTAGACACCATGAACCTGAGATATTTCATGCTTCATCTGATCAACTTCATTTCATTTGTTACTAAACATCCATTCCTTTATTTCAGCCCTGCCACAGAGCTAGTAATGATTAAAAAAACGTAAATAATGATTAAAATTTCAAAGAGGTGACGTGAACAGGTGACTCCTATTACCTGGTATAATTTGTTACAAATTCAGTCTGAGACTTTGACGAGCAAAAATGACCAGAGGATCTTCAGTTTGTCAACAAACGTGAGGAAATTAACGTGAATAAAAACCGCTAATGACAGCCTCTGTTAATAAGTATGTGGATGGGCAGAATGCATGCTCAATTCTAAGCACTACGATGATGATCATGAGCAAGTGATAACATTCAGGTAAATTAGGTGCATTGGATCTGCAGCACGAGAACTGCATGTAGACGATCGTCAACATTGTCGTGGATTCGTTTCTATTTGAGAGTTCCTATTTGTGGTGCTAAAGCTGATGCACTGGGGGTGAGAAACAAGTGAAGTAACAAGAACTTCATTCCAACAATGCAGTCATCAGAGTTAAATGCCCTAGTTTCTCACAGGACTGCACTCATTTCACAGTTTCTACATGCTTCTCAGTTCCCTTACTTCTTCTGAAATACCTGCTTCTATTGTAAAAAAATCACAGCTCAGGAATATTGTCCAAAAACACATTTATGGAATTAGAAACTGTCTTTTATTGGACACTGCAACATACACTACTGACAGAAATGAGGAAAATACCCCCCATGTAAGCAATGTAAAAGACATTCTAATTCTTTTAAGTTTCTAATTCCATAAATGAGTGAGTCAGAATGCTGCACGAAGCTTTACAGGGAAATGAGTTCAAATAGTAAAAAAAGAAGATCAACATGTGGTCAAAAAGGGAAAATGACATATCTGAATACCCCAGTGAGTAATGGGTGAAGGGGCCTATATTTTAGGCTATGTACAGAACATGGCTGCTATCTTAACAGCCAGCATAATTTTTCCAATGGTTAGGTGGTCATGTAGCATATTTAAAGAAGAAGAGACTTGTCTCGGAAATCGATTACCACAATCAGATTGGCAGTATCTCTTGCGGTTCAAAAGTTAACTAAACAGAAAGTTCAAATCTTCTGTTGTTCGTCACAGGTAACTAGATGGAATTGATTATTCTGATAATGTCCGGGGGAAGCAGCTGCCGTCCCGTAGCCACAGACTTCAACAACCGAGTCCCAGAAAGATCACCAATTTCATACAGCACTGTTAAATCCCTCAGAGTCAAATTCAGAGAAAACGGGACTGTGGACGACAAGCCACATAGTGATCATTTGAAGAACCGCTACCGACCAAGAAACCTGAACAATGGTTTCGGCAGCCTTCGTGAATATTTCTCTACGCAGCATGAGGCGTAGTCCTGGGACTTTTGAGTCACCCTGTATATACATTTTTGGTTAATACCGATACACTACAGTATCCCATATAGCACTGAAAAGCATAGTATATAATATGGTGTTCGGACAACATCCAGATCTCATAACGTGCATTTTCACAGAACACATAACGTAACGTTGATGAAATGAAGCAATGTTTTAAAAAGCTCTAATTAAGTGCAAGCACTTGGTGATTTAGTTTAGGTGTGACAGTGGGAAATTACCTGTATGCCATTCGGAGTTGTTGTGCTGATTATAGCCGTGATCTCATCTAAACTGCTTATACCCTGAAATCGGTTGGAATTCAGCTGAAACGAAAAAGCAGGCAGCACACAACACTGAAAGTAAATGGGTGGCAAATCAAAAGTGTGAGATGCATCTCTACTGGGTCACATGCCGGCTTTCTAAAACCCCAACAGTAAAAAGAATACAAAGTGTGCTCACTCGTAGGAGTGCAACAGTGAATATCAGAATTCAGAGGAAATTTGTGGTTGCTTTGTTCAGTATCCATGTGTAGGTGGGTGGGTGGGTGGGTGGGTGGGTATGTCAAAATGAGTCTCACCTCCTGATTCTGTGCTGGTGTGTTGATGTCCCATATGGTAGGTACAGTTGCCAAGCTGTCAGTCACCAGTGATGTTGAGTCTACATAGTCGGGCAGGGAGAGAGTAGGAGAGAAGAGCGAAGCGTTGGACAGATCTTCTATAGAGAGGTCCTGAGAGAGAGAGAGAGAGATTTTTATTGTGAGCTTACTTTCTTATTATACACTGCTTAGAAAAAAGTATGATTTAATGAAATATCCACTATTTTTGTGAGCAGTGTACAAGGTTCTACCAGGTCACTGAAGCGTCTGTGAACCAAAGCCAGTGGTTTGGCATATGATTGCAAATGACAGCATGTTTAAAGACAAAAGCATTTTCCATCATCTTACTGAACTGATAAATCCTGTCAAAAGACTGGTGAAATGTTCAGTATGAACACAACACAGGGGAAAACGCACATTGCCACGCCACTCCAGTCCAATCCATTTACAATCAGCCAACCAAGCCCTCATCTATCAGAGCATGAAACAAGACTTCATTCACTTAAGAGACAAGGGTTAGCACAATTGCTAATTAAAAGCAGCTTTCAGCAAAGCTTGGCGTAATCTGCAAGCTGCGCTGAACGGCGAGCCCCTTTAAATTGATTATGCACAAATGGCTCCAGAATCACACTGTAAATATGTGAGCGCTTACTCTGCCCCATTCGACTGGCTGACATCAGGAAGCATGCTAGCCAAAACAGCATCAAACTTGAACCTTCTAACACTTCTAAGATTTGTCTATAAATGAAGTGCCACTTATTAGTACTTTTATTACTCACCAACCAACACACAGTATATGAGAGGCTGTTATCATACGTATATAGAACACAAGGAGGCCAGGTAGGTGATGCAACTAACATCACCTTAACTATATAATAAAAGCACACTGCTCCCACAAATCAAAACAAACATGAAACAATTAAAAGTATTACAGTAACTAAGATCATCAGAAATAGAAATGAAAATTCAAAATAAGTTGTTTGATTATGCAAATGTAACTCAATTATGGTGATTCATGGTGGTGAACAGAAGCAAGTCGAACTGTGCAGCAGTGTGTATGGTCACCCAAGACCCAAGATGGGGCATGGACAGTATTGGGATGCCAAGTTGATCTTTTTACAGTTAAAACAAGCCTGATCATAAATTGGCCATTTTGGAAGGGTAGCAGCCACTTTTTCAGAAAAAAGAACAGGGTGAAACAGCTAAGATATGTTATGATAAGATATGTTAAACTTCACAAAGATTGGCATGAAGATCAGTGGAAAACTCTATCATGATGTAATGAATCAATGTTTGAAATGTTTGGGTTCAATCATTCATTCAATCATGGACAAAATAATACATCGGTCATTATATCATTTTTAAAACAACGAGTCTATGCAAATCTACATTCATATATTCATATTATTCACAATCATTCACCACTGGCCTTACTAGTGTCTGTAAAATCACATGAGGAGACGCCAGGAACTGATTCAACTCCATAACCAAAACACAAACCTCACCTTACTGGAGCTCAACAGGCAGCCAATTTTTTGTGCTGAGCTACATTGAACTTGCCTCATCACTGAGTGGGAGATCAAATTCATGCCCCTGATCCTTCAGATGCCAAGGTTGTTTGGTCCTTCCTGACCCTAATCTGAGGAACTCAACTCTATAAGCAGTAACACATATGTCACCAGAGGCGGTACATGACCAGGATGGCTCAGTTAGTAGGACACTGGATCTCTTTTTCAAATCCTCACTGTTTCATATACCTCCTCTGTTGAGGTGATTAAGGCGTTTTCCCCAGGTGTGGCATGCAAGATAGACCTGGATGATGCTCTACAAAAAACAGAATGTGCAATCTTTTATCTGGTACGCCACGCTACTGAGTTTATTAGTGTTTACATGTGACAGAAATAGGCAAAGAATATAAGGGAGCTGCTAGCTCTCTGTATAGCATGCAAAAAGAAGGGAATAGCAAAAGGGGACGATTCAAAGCAAGAGGATTTTATGAACACTGACACTGATTCAGCTTAGAGCCATCATGGCAAGTGATGCCCACGAAATTTACCCTCGGTGACAGAATTTTGGTGGAGAATGTGCAGAATCCTGGCAGTTACAGAGGTGCGTGGAAAAACATCACATACTGTTCACCTCACTAAATGCAGTTCTGACTCAAGCAAGTGCTGCTTGTTTGTTCCTGTACAACAGAGGATGCAGGGTTTCTTCCTCCACTCGGAGAAATATTTAATAAAACCAATAATACATGCTAGTACTTTAAATACCATAAATAGGGGTTATCTTGTTATGGGATATGTGATTTTAAAGTATTTTTGTGAGCAGTATAGTATTTTGATAGGCACAAGATAGAACACACTTCTGCCTTAAATTCATATGTGTGTGTGTGTGTGTGCGTGTGCGCGCAAGTGTGTGTGTGGTGCAGAGAACAACTGCTGACTGTGTGTCAGTGTGGTTGACACGATATTTGTTCCACTTATAATCCTGAGTTATTTAATGAAAGAGTCAATCTTGCAATGGAAAATATGGGAGGTGGGGTTTAAGACTATATTTAACTTGATTCACCCTTGGACAGAGGTGTGCCAAAACTATGATAAATATTCAACAATGTTTAATATAATGAAAATGAGTGCGTCTGCGTCGATTACATCTAGTCCGTCATGAAGAGGATTTACGGTAACCAAACCGCAAGTGAGCGGACATTTACCGTCAGGTTTGCTTAATCCCTATTTCAGTGGTTTTCTACCGCAGTCAAGAGCACAGCTGTGCGATTTCCGCAATCTTTCAACAAATTTGTGACTACCCTGACTACCACTAATATACTCACTACAGTGTCAAATGAAAGTTTTGCAGAATGTTTTTTTCATAAAGAGTTGATTAAATGGCAATATGAAGGTGGATATGACATGCAGAAACCCAATGTACAATGCAAGCAGCTGAGGATAAGGGCCTTGCTTGAGGGCAATTAGGTAAGGCCAAAGGTATGACAACTGAACAGTCAATGTGGGCGCACTCTAGTCCAGATGCACCCCCATGAATATGTTACTTGCTACTCAATCAGTGAAATGACTGTGACGGCAGACTGGCATTGGAACCTTACTACCCCTGGACTGTCTATGTAAACATGACTTTACAATATTCCAGAGATAATCTGAATGCGTGGCCCCCATAAATGCTTGATGGGTTTAGGCCTATCCCTAATCCTAACCCCTCCTCAGACACAGCAGCTTTATAACCATCTATACTCACTGCCCTAATTGAGAAAGTCTAGGGTGACAGTGGAAAGGAAAAACTCCCTAATTGTTACAAGAAGGGATCTTGGGAAGACCAAGACTCAAACAGAGACTCAATATTCCTGGGTAGCCTACACATTATATAAGTAAGAATTAAATGAATAAGATTATAATCATAGTTTAAATAAACAGAGCTAAATATAAGTATGAAAAGAGATATATAAATAAATGACAATCTAGTAACAGAGACTATGACTATAAAAGAGAATACAACAGTACTCAAACCTACAGTGGTTAGCTATACTACCCTATACGCTGCACCACACCAGTGACTGATTGATTGCATTATCAACCTAACCACACAATATCAGCTGATACAATCACAATTCTAAAACATACAGTACTATATTTTACCATTTACTAAAAAACATACATGTTTAAATAATCGTATAATGTCTATATTACTTAAGACAACAGAACAAGATTTTGTATTCCATACACAAAATTATGTTTTATACCCTGCGGTCAAACCAGCGGACGTGGTAAACTGAACCAGTGCAACCAAGACTGAAAAATTATCATTTTCCAATATTTGTTAAAGCGTTCCTGACTTTGTCACTGAACCACAAGGCTTACTTGTGGTGTGCCTTAAAATGAAATGCGCTCTCTTATAAACATTATTCTTATTTTAAAAGTATGTTTTTTCAGGTTGTGCTAAAGATCTTATGAATCTAAGCCTTTCTGTTCCTAAAGCAGTGCAAAATATATATTTTAAAAGTGTCAGACATAAATCACTGCAAACTACTTTATGTATAATGTTTTTTAGATGAAATTAAATTTCTTAGCTGTTCTGCATATACAGTCAAACTGACACTTCTGAACTATTGTGTATTCTTTAAAAAATAGGAAATTAATGGAATTATATATTATAGAAAACATGTCGTGCATTATTAAGCTATATAGAAAAACATACAATTATTTTATAACTTTTAAAATAAGCTATAAATAGAGCTAAATTATTTCATTCATTTACAGGGTTTTCATTATACAGATATTGTGGTTTGTAAGTTGGTGGTTTGTAAGTGATGCCCCCGTCCATAATACATTGCTCACAAAAATGAGGGGATATTTAATTGTGGGATATTTCATTTTATATTTAATTTAAAATGATATTTAATTTTTGTGAGCAGTATACTATTCTATACTTGACCCTGCTTATCATAAACAAGGGATCCAGAGCGTATCCTGCAATTCAGAATGCACTCACTGGAAGGGTCATGTTCCTTTCCCGCAGCTAGTAAAATTCAAATTACACTGATCAACCCGAACATTAAAAGCACCTGCCCAATATCACATAGCTCTCTCTCGTGCCACCAAGACACTAAATCTCTCAATTGGTTAAGACTAGAAAGCAAATTTTCCAGTGTGGCAGGATGCATTATCCTTGTGAAATAGGCCACTGAGTTTATGGAATAACGCTGACGTGAAGAGGTGCACTAGGTATTCAACAGTGTTTGTAGATGACAAAAGTAACAGCCACACGAATGTTAGGACCCAAAGTTTACCAGCAGAACTTTGTCCAAACCATCAGCCAGTGTCAGTGATTTTCAGTTCACTTGTCAGCGTGTTTAATGATATGACTGATCGGTATATAAAATATATTTATAGCTGTGATATTTACTGCATGATCACATTACAGGCCTGAAAGTCACCACAAGTGGAAACTCTCTGACTGATGCTGAGTTTGGAAGTTTACAAGTCATGAGCCAAATATCACACTCATACCATTGGAAGAGTCCTTCTTCCGAAAAAAACATGAAATGAAATGATATTTCAAATGAATTAGAAGCAATTTAAAAAAATTGATTTGATGTCATTAAATAAGATCATCAAAAGAGAAAATGAAAATGACAAAGAAAGTTGTTTGATTACAAATGAGATTATGATGATTGACATATTCAGGACGAGAGTGCCGCACAATGACTACAGTGTTCGGTAGTGTGTATGGTAACCGACAAGAGTGCCAAAACACACTGACAGTGATGGGGCATGAACAGGATCAGATTGTCCAGCAGTTCTTGTGGAATCCTTTCCATATTCATTTTGAATGATCAGCTCATTTTAAACCAGCAGCTACAAGCCCAGGTTTACTGCTTAATCCACTAAACACCAGCCCAGAAGCCCAGAGGCAAACGCAAACGTGCAGGAAGGACCAGGTTTATTGTAACATTACAAACAGAACTAAAGCATAACGAGACAACAGGCGGGCGGGATCAGAAGCTGGAAGTGGCGATAGAAGATCCTACCTCACCTGTGTCAAACACAAAACAAAGTCCAAATCATAAGGTGTAACAAAGAAAGCGTCGCACCACATGAACGCGGGCGAAGCTTATAAATAGTCCTCGCTGATCCGGGACCAATGTGCACAATCAAGGCACGTCTGCGCAGTCGCCAGGCGTGACATATGCAGTGTTACTGTTCAGTATGTACAGTATCGGAGGACGCTGTATTGGTTAATACTCCATTCTAACTGATTGAGATTAGAAACTCACTAGAAAATCTTCATGTGTAATAAAATCCCCATAGTCCATCATTGGAAGCAAACAGATTGTCTAACCGCGCAGAGTTTCAATGAGAACTACAATCGTTCTAGGACTTTTTTGGTGTGGAATTCGCACTGTCAGTAGAAACGTTGAAGTGCCGGTGAAGTGACATAACGCTACGACATGGTTCGTGAAACGTCTCAAAATCACGTACTACACCACATCTAGGCTCAGTAAGGCCTGGACTTCACTGCCAGTCCCTATGTTTTTTTCAGTTAGAGCACAAATATGTTTGTTTATATGGCTGCTGGTGTACATGTATATTTTTAAAATGGAAGTTGCCTTCATCAATGACACTTGTGTCCAATCACATACATCGGGACCAATCATTTTACTCTTACGTCCAGACTAATCATAGCATACTTACATCACTCAGGGTTCCTGTCCGCTGAAAAAAGTCTCTATGCCAGTGCAAACACACAAAAAGGGAGCACCATGAAATAGTTCTACTAGTACTACAGACATTAGAGTGTCATTTAATGTGGAGGCACCCCGGCCTGCTCACCATCACAACGATACTCCCACTTGTAGAAGCACTGATCCTGCAAAACTGGGAAATATTCTGGAAACACACAGAGACAGGGAAACAAAGCAGAGAGGTTCAGCACTGAGAACCAGTGTTCTACCTACTTCTGGTGGGTGTCCTGCCTTTGGTGAGGTCAGGTTGTGCCAAAGGTTCAGTTATGCCAGCGGGCGGTTACGGCTCACAACTCCATTCAAACGTCCTCACTCTTTCAAAACAGTTTCCGGTCTTAGTTTGTATTGACCGGATTACCTCTCAGTTTCAGCAGGGGTGGGTGCCTGAGCCTTTGTGCTCCTCAGGGTGAGAGCTAGGTCTGTGGCTGTCATGTGACCAGACGAGGAGTGCCCCCGCATTACACATCGGATGTATTCAGCAGAAATGACATGCTACTGAAGCTGTATTTAATTATTGCATAAATGACCAGGCTTAATTTTGCCCGTGGTCTGCATCTGCATACATCAAGTTCCTCTTACACTTCACATTCTCCCATCGCTTACTGCTTAAACAATCACTTTTCTTCTCATAACTGTACCCATAAACCAAATATATTACTATACACAGAGCGTGCTTCAGGATTCTTTTATAGACATGATACAAATCACAGATTGGCTGTTTCAAAAACAGGTCCATGTTCCACACTTCACATCAGGAAAATCAATATGCTTAGCCCATATTAACAGGATTGACAATCACAGATGGGTTCTTCAAGAGAAGACTTAAGAAAGTAATCTAAATGTTGTGAAACCAGAGTTAAGAACATTAAATGATGATAAGCACGGCCATGCTTGAACTTGTGCTAAGCAAATAAGGAGAAGCACTACACTTCAGCTCGAAGAAAGTATTGCAACTCTGTACTTTCTACTCATACATCATGTCAACTTGTTCCTTAACCACAGGAATGACTCGTAGGCTTTCAGGAAGGTTGAGCCTCTGCGCAACTCCTTCACCGCTGAGCCAGCACACAGGGAATCCCCCAGTATTCCAGATCGACCAAAAAAATGTGCATTCTCCATATGAATGTGCACTACTTATTCGTAAGGGAATGTTTCTGGTCAAAATACCCACAAACACGGGACAAAAACAATACATATCTATACTGGAGAACAGTATACTGTTTACTAAGTGCATGTGTTTATCAAACCATGAAAAAGAATCCAACATGTACTGCTCACATAAATTAGGGGTTATTCCAAAGTGAATATGAAGAGGATCCCACAAGAACTGCTGAACAATCTGATCCTGTCCATGCTCCATTACTGTCAGTGTGTTTTGGCAGTCTTGGGCATGTCTTGGGCATGTCAAGCTCTCGTCCAGTTTGACATGTTCCTGTTCACCCCCGCTTACTACTCAATCACCATATCTCATTTGCATAAACAACTTTCTTTAAATTTGGTGACTTTTCATTCCGATTGCTTTTCTAATTGTCTTGTTTAATGAAACAAATGCTTCCTTTTTTGAATCGCTTCATATCAGTTTTGAAATATCCTCTCATTTTATAAACAGTGTATTAGGAACAAAAAGTGGTTCTATGCTACAGCAAAGCAAAAGATAAGTAGGTGGGTGTGTTTTCCCCTGGTTTATCCCTGCTTTTTCTGCTTAGTGTTGCAGGGTGGTCCAAGAATTTCACTATTTTTTATGCCAGATCATAATCCACGATATTTATCAAGACTTTTTCATGTTGTTTTTAAAGAATATTTTGAAACCAATTGTAATCGACCACAAAGGAACAGCGACAGCAGAAATCACTTAGGCTACTAAAAAGTTGAAAGTATCAAATCATATCGAAGATAAATCATATAAATACATTGAATGTTGCTCTGAAGTCAGGTTAGACCATAAATCACACGTAGTGGTAAAAGAAACTCATGACTAGTAATGAGAAGCAACTGTTTATAAAAGATGTGCAAATAATTTGTTTTCAACCACTTTGTCGGATATCCTTGGTCTGGTAAAATGTCATGGCATCAGTGATCTTTCAAATGCCTTTGTAATTGGTGCTCTGTTTCTAACTGCTCAATTCTTGCACCCACGTTAGGTCTATATAACTGCTGACTCTATATGCTCTATGACTCTTTGTGTATTCTGTACAATTGTGGTTTTATTCAGGTACCGAAAGTTTTTACAGAAGTGGGAAAATCTGCTTCAGCTGCAGTGCACCATTGAGCTGGAATTCACTGCTGGAGTCTCTAAAAATCTCTGATGTCACTCAGTCATTTGAATCTTTTAGTCTCAGGCCACCTTCAATCAGCATGTTCTTGTTAGTTTTTATTTACATTTAGCGACTTACAATTAATACAGTCTTATAGTCCAATCTATTGTGGGTTAAGGGCCTTGCTCAGGGACCCAACTGTGGCAGAGGTGGGATTTGAACCCTGGGCCTTCTGGTCCATAGTCCAGTACCAGTCCAATTAAAATTTTTATTCTTCTTCCCACCATTTTGCCTTTCATTTTAATATATGTTTATTGCAATCCAATATTCTCGTTGTTCTTACTACGTTTAATATTTATTTTATTCTGCAGCAGGCGAAAGATGTTTTAATATATTTAAAATAATTTAATAATCTTTAAAGAACTCTTTTATTCGAAGAAAAAAATCAATTTCAAAAAAATTTCAAACAACATAGAGCAGTCAAATTTATATGAAACCACTCAGTATGTCACCGACTTTATATAAATAAGGCTGGTTTCGATATGTATGCGTCAGTTTCATTGTCAGATTGAGTGGAATTATGTGTCAAAATAACTAAAATTATGTGCGCACAATCCTTGTGGACCTGAAAGGGTTCGAATCTGCTGAGAAGAAACACACTGAGGATGGAGACGGTTGTAAACACATTCACACAGTGTAAGCGTTGAACTGGATTTGTCATTCTACAAGCTCCTTTTCCACTGATCTTCTTGCTTGCCACTGTAGCCTATAGCATCTTTTTTTTTTTTTAGCTTTTTAATTCTGCATACAAGTTTCCTGTATTTTCTGGTTAGATTCCAAAAAAGAAATTGTTAATAATGGAAAATAATAATATATGTTAGTTATTGAACTATTGTGAAAACAATGGTACATCTAATCTCATGGTGGCCTGAGACTTTTGCACACTATCGTGTATTCGCTTCATTAGGGACACTATATTAATAATGAGTTTGGCCTATGTGTTGTAACCCATACACTTCAAGGTCCTGAATTCTGTTCATCGTAATTGTAGCGTGGTTATCTGAGTTACCGCAGACTTTCTGTCAGCTCAAACTACTCACTCAGCATTGCAAGAACGAACATGTGCACAGGCGTTAATGATGAACCGGCTCTGAATGCATATTATGCTAAAGTTTGTTCCCTGCATTCAGAAATCCAGCAAAACATGTAAAAGTTTGAGACCGTATTAACATATTTAGACCAACGTGTGCATGTGCACAAACAATGGAGTGAAACTCAGCAGACATGTGACCTCACCTGACTAGAGTGCAAGTTCTTTATTTGTGAGTCATTTCATCCATAGCAATGAATAACAGGAGTGTTTTGAATGACGACTGAAGTAAGGAAGCAGGGAAGCCTGCAAGTCTATTTAGTGCAGTGTTTGGAACTAAGCTTATATTAAGAAGACAGATCACACAGCAGATGTGCACTGATTCAATTTCAGTACTCAGTATTAAGCCCACGGCTGATACCTGCCTGAAATGCTGGATTGCTGACTGAACTTGCCATTTTTATCCACATTTCTGCTGTAAGTGTGTGTGTGATGCTGCCTGATATACACTGTTATAAGAACGCACATTCCTGTTTGTGTTTCACATCCTCTGCATACACACCAGTCGTATCAGAATTTTTTTTTTTTTTGAAAACAGAAAGACTTCCCTGTTAACATGCTTTTTAAATGTAGGGTTATGAGTATAAGCAGGAATTATAACCATTTCAGGACAAAACACCTCCCTTGTATGGAATCTTAACGACTTTGCAAGCATGTAACACTCCTCGTGACCTCCACAACCTAATCTGTGTTGACTGTAATCCACTAGAAAAAATCTACCAGTTTCTGCAGGAAAATACATGACATGATTTCATGCTTTCCCAATCGTTAATGCGGTGCTCAGTTATCTGAGTATCCTGCTTTAAATCCTGCTAAGGTGGTTCTGTTTGCCTTGGGACTGGTTGAGTAAGAGGCCATCGCATATCCTCAGTTCAAGCATTTAAACAGCCAAGAAAATGCCACGCGACTTTAAAGAGGCCAGAGGTGGCCAAACCACCCAGCCTTACCTCTCGTCGAATTGCGCACTCTGCCAAGAGGAAGCAGAACAGTAAGGGTGGGCTTCTCTTACTGAAAGCGTACGTGAAGCTGCGGGCACACAATGGCAAGCATGTACACAGCGCTGCTCGTCAGGAAGATGAGTAAAGGGCCCGCAGGTGCGTGAGCATAAATGTGAGAGATCATCGAGCAACAGCGACTTATACGTCATTGGCAACTGACGTTAATCCACCTGTCAAACTACGACTCATTATTACAATAAAGGGTCAGGTTACACCACAGACTTTGACACGTACTGAAGCCGCCAAACGACCAGTGACGGGAAAACAGAAGCAGAATAACAGCAGTCAGCAGTTAGTGTTATCACCAGCAGAGTTTCCTGACGAGTTTTAAATCATGTTTGAGCTAACAGTCGAGTTATGCCAGTCTGCAAAACTATATTTGAAATAACAGAGCGGTAGAAAGAAATATGCAGCATGTACGTCATGGAAAAAACGTGTGAAGGAACATAAACAAAAAAGGAGGAAAAATGAATGGAAATAGAATTGAAATACGATAAAAAAAAAATGAAATAACTTTGTAGTTTTTAAAATAAAGTGTCCCTCAGGTGGCCACAGGTGTCTACGTTTATATCCTCCTCACTGCACTTTACATCACTTTCTTCCAGTAAGGAACGCGCCCTCGCCATTTCGCCTCAGGCCTAAAATAGACATGTTTGCCCAGCGTTTACTGACAGGCCAGTGTTTTCTTTGTTTTTTAAGATTTCCTTTTATTTACACACACCTATCTACTGACTCCCCTTTCATACATTTTACACAATGACAGATGAACAGAATATACCAAGCTGAGTGTCCCATAGCAAATGCTATGGTAAATCCTCCAGGCTGAGATTTACAACAAAGACCATACATTGCAGATGATGCATTGCATTCTTGAACAGACATGGACAATCCACGCCACAATCACAACGGCCCGTTCATGGTCGGCTTGACTTTCAGTACAAAATGTCGTTCATTTGTTGAGTTCATTTGTTAAACTTGAGGATGATTCTACAACAATTTAACTTGTGCGTAAGGCTTTCTTGCATGAGAAGTTATTAAGTCAGCAGGCTGTAGCACCTCCTTTCACTTCTTACTGGAACCCAGCTGGGATTGTCAGGTTCATTACCAGCAAGCGAGAGGCCTGCCAATCAATACCGCTGAATATGATTGACAACAATTCAGAATTAAGGATTTAGTGATAATAAAGGATTTATATATATATATATAGTTTCAGTATTATATAGTAATGTACATGTTTCTAGATTTCTGATATTCACTTAAAGCAAACCATAGGAAAGTTAAGAGCTTGTAACAAAAACTGAAAACTCTTTGTGAGCTACCTTGTAAACTCATGGCCTTGCTGTCAAGGAAGTATTTTCTTTTATCTCAACAAGGAAATAAGAGGAGAAAATAAATGGAAAGAAACCAGAGCGAATGACACGCTGTCACTGATTTCCCAGAATAACATGGGAACGTGACTTACGATACACCCATCATTCATCAAACGGGAAGCAGTAGTAAAAACGCGGCCGGACTTCCATAAAGAACACATCGAAATAAGACTAACCTGTACATAATTATTTGCACCTCCTTTCAACTAAGAGAAAAAAAATAAATAACTGGACATCTACCTTGGGAAGTGGACGTCCCAGGTCTGCATAAAACTTAGTCCAAAACTGCATGAGCGACATGAGTCCAGTGCCTGTCCGGGACCTCACTGCTGTTCACCTCCAGAAACAACACATCCATCCATGTGCTGGAGAAAAGCCCAGCAGCCTCACAGCTGTAGCATTCCCAAAGAGCAAGAGGAACAAGTGAATGACACAGAGAGACAAGAGAGGGATAGACGGAGAGAAAGGCCAAGATAGCAATTCCAAACCCCTGTCCTTCTCTCTCTCTCTCTCTCTCTCTCTCTCTCTCTTTCTCTGTGGCTCGCTCATACATTCACGCGCACGCACGCACGCACGCACGCACACACGCACACAACAGGTAGGCAGCAGGCTCACGCTGGAGAGCTCTCTGGCCTTCCTAGCGAGCACACTCCAATTTGGCTCAAGTAGGAGTGACAGGTATTTGCCTAGAATGTTCAGTCATATTGATTGTGGTTTAGTTCCTCAGTGCTGAAGGTGGCAGGGAGGGGAGGGGAGGGGAGGGGAGAGCAGAGGGGGAGGAGGGGAGGAGCTTTCAGGAAATGATGCTTTTGTTGGTAAGTGACTAGAGTTCCTGGCAGTCAGGCCCTCTTTACTGTACATGGTGTAACTCAACCGCATTTCTAGTGTAAACAGCGCAGCACGCAGGATCTCCAGAGCACTGTGGCGGCCATACAGCCTCTGTTTAATGCTCACACATCATCATTCAGTAATTATTCTCTTTAGGGCAACGGCTGCCTTGAGAAGACATTATTTCGGCCCGGGCCTTTCTGTGTTCAGCCGCACGAGCAGAACGACGGTTTCATTCATCACTTATGAATGGGAAACGATTGAGATAATTAGTTTTACGCAGCCTGAGTGGCTAGGAGAGAAACAAGTTAACAGCTGCACGGAGAGCATCTGTGAGATGTTAAGATCTTAGCATTTATGACAAACCGAAATCCAACACCGTACAGCTAGTAACAATGAAAACGCAACAGCCAGAATCAGGGCTACATCTTTTACCTTTATTTAAGTGACATTGACTGGAGGAACATTTCCTGGAGATCATGTACAAATCACTCTCTATTCCATGACATTAAGAGTTACCTTGTAAGTCTATAAATATTTCGTTTCTGCTTTGCTCTCTATGTAAAGAGGTGATGGATTAATCTCACAACTAAAATGTGACGTGTCTAAAATACCAACAGCTGTTAAACACCATAACTACTACAAACACACATTTGCACTTGATACTAAATGAGATTATTACATACAGAATCTATAGCTAAAAGTACATGTAAAGAAGTGCATTACTGCAGCTGGACCCATATTGCAAAACTGAAATTCTTGCGTAATCAGACCAGGCAAGAAAACAATAAAAAAAAAGAAAAAAAAACAACTATCTTTTCGCTCCACAGGACTTCTGCAGAAACCTAGTGCCAAACGTATCTCACAGCAGTGAAGATCCTAATCAGTTCGCAATGATGGTCCACTGATCAATGTCTATTGGAAGAGGCAAGAAGTGGCAATAAGAAGCCTGGGACTGCAAGGACTGTTAGCCTGGAGACAGAGCGGCGTCGAGAGTAGACTCATAGTTGGGAATCCGCATGAACAAGTAGTCATCCGGTACTAATAGGATATCAGAAATGATGATTCAACCACTGAAGCACAACTCATTTCCCTGTACCGTGCAGGATAACAATAAATCGAGTGCTGCATCCGAGTGCAAATGCCATAATCTAAATATTATCCCCATCTCTAAACGATACTTGCAAAGAGGTGCCTGAGTTTCAACATGTGCCTTCATACTTTATGTTTATTGCTCACAATAATTATGATCCCATGATATATTGAAATCAATGTATTTGTTTACAGTTCCGTTTATTTTAAATAGGAACATCAATTTCACCAGTCAGAAGTTTTAAAATCTTGCAGTGTCTATTTCGTGACGATCCTTACATACACATTTCGAAACTTTCTGACACACCTAAGATTGTTTTTGTGGAAGCAACTTTAGCGTTCTGAGGATAATGACTCTTGTGATCTTCGTTATGATTCCAGTACTTCCCTTTTAGGTTTCTTAAAAAACATAGTTATAAACTTCATAGTAGTACTTCTCTCTGATTTATTAGTCCACATACTACTATATTAAAATATTTGTTTATTTAGCGTCTGTATATTTTAATTATTACTATAAATGTATTCATTCGATTGGGTGGGTGTTAAATGCAGCCATATTATATGCAGACACATCTTATATTTATTATTTTATTTATTATGTATGTTATTGTCTTATATTCTGTAATTGTATATTATATACTAATACTAATACTAATATATTACTGATACATAATTTTATTTATTTAATATACCGTCTTAAAGTATGTTCTCTCTTTTGAGTTGTATATTTTGCTTTGTTTATGTAAAATATTACTATAAACATATTATTTAACTACTAGATTAATTTTTACATTTAACACCCTGGCCAAGCAGGTCGGGTCCCTTTTTGAGTCTTGTTCCTTCCAAGGTTTCTTCCTTATTTTCCTTGCCACTGTCATCTTAGGCTTGCTCAGTTTGGCCTTTGGGCTTAGATAATAGATGATAATAGATCATTGTAAAGCAGTTTGAGACAATGCTCCGTTGTGAAAAGCACTATAGAAATAAAACTGACTAATATGCCAACCTAAATTCTTTAACATTCCATATCACATAAATGTTCATTCTAGTAGTTTAGCTGACGTATCATTATAAGCTTATCATTTTTGGACTTTTGATTGCAAACAGGTCTAATTAGTTTATTAATTGTTGTGCAACCAAAAAGAAGGCAGAGATCAGTGCTGGGCGATATGACCTCTAATAAATACTACAATTAATTGACCTCTTTATCTGGATAAGGATTCATAAATGATTATTCTGTTGTTGTTGTTGATATTCTTTGCCCTCATACTTAATTGACAAGGTCTGTACTGTAAATATGCTCAACTTTTAAAACTGAGATACTTTTTCTAATGATTTTTTCTTTCTCATATTGATGTGATTTTAAAATAACTGAAAGAAAGACGCAAATGTACTGTTTATGGTCATTTATTGAATACCAATTGAAATCTTTTGTAATTCAGGATCATCTGGCATCTTCTCATCTTCATACATCAAAACTGTTCATGTTGTGTAGCGTTTGTAATAGGAGAATTTTAAAAATACAAAAACAAAATCATGGGCAAGATCCGTTAATGATTGTGAATGTTGTTTTTCCGAATGTTAGATGAATTGCCCCGCCCCAGGAGCATTTGCAACATAAAGTGTCTTTTGCTTGCTTTGTGCTGGCAAGTGTTCGATTGACGACAAAGTTCTGGCTCTGTCCTGAATTTTGAATTCAAATCTCAGCCTGACTGTCGTACCAAGGCTCGACTAAAAGCTAATAAACGAGCAAGAAAAACGAGAACGTGGTAGTGGCGGCAGATAGAACGTGTTCCTTGATGTCTCACCTGAATTGTTTAACACGACAGGGCAAAAATTGGAAGTGGCATGGAAAGAACAGCAGATGAATTTCAGCTTTCAGGTATGTAGCTAGATAACTGGCATGCAAACGCTGTGTAAACGGACCCAGTTTATTTACTTTTTACGCAGCATGAAACCATTTGAAGTTGCCCAGTTTGGTGATGCAGGCAGCATGTAGTGATTTCTTAGAACGTCTTCATCGTATAATCAGACATGAAGAACAGACATCATTCAGTCTGTCACAATTTGGGATTTTATGACAATCTCAGAAGTCGGCTGAAAGGCTACAGGCTGTTTTGGTGTGTTTTGCTTCTCCAGCTTTAACGATTCTTGGCTTGAATCAAGAGGTGTCTGGAATTAATTAAGTAAATTATTTTAGAGGAAAGGACTGGAGCTATGCATCTGGAGACATTTACATTTACATTTACAGCATTTAGCAGACACCCTTATCCAGAGCAACTTACAACTGATACAGTCTTACAATCCAAGCAATTGTGGGTTAAGACCCAACTGTGGCAGCTTGGCAGAGGCGGGATTTGAACCCTGGGTCACTAAACCGTTTTATTTTAATGGCCGCAAGCAGGTCAGGACCAGCGTATAAGTGATCAGAGGGTATCTTCCATCTATACAGATGACGCTGGATAATCGTAACCCGATCCATGACCTTTTCATAAAGCTGTAAAAAATTTGTTTTCACGCATCTGTGAGAGAAGCTTCAGTTTGAAAAAAAAAACAGTCCACTGAAGTTTAGCCTAAGCTTTGCCTACGTGACAGTGAGCTTCATGTCCAATTCTTAATTAATTACTTTTTTCCACATATTATAATGCTCTGTTCTGAGCTGTAAACCTTATTTTGTTGTACTTTTGAAATGACATTAAACAATAGTATATTATTCTATAATATATATTCTACATAATAATAAACAGGTACACATGCTCTGTTCAGTTTCTCTGTAAGCATTGCACTTGTGTGTTTTGTGTAGTAGTGAGAGTGTGTGTGTGTGTGTGTGTGTGTGTAACATTCATAAGTACTGGGCCCTCAAGCTCCTTCCTTACTCTGTGGTTGCACTGCGGTTTCATGTTCTCAGCGCTCTCTAGTTCAGGTAGGTTGTATTTTCTTCCTGTTTAGCAAGCCACTAGTAAATGATACACACATTCTCCATCTTGCAGCCTAAAACACAATGCCGAATGAGCGGTAACATATCCCCCAAAACATCAGCTCAGCTCTCATTGCTTTCAGCTTTCCATACACATATTTCACGCTGATGGTACTTTCACATCTTTTAAATTTTGTTTTATTTCTCATTTCCGGTTTTATAATGCTGTCTGTTTCTTAAATGATCACGTACATAGGTTTTTTTTTTATGCTGCTGCTGCATACAGTACGGTGCAAAAGTCTTAGGCCACCATTAGATCAGATACAGCATTGTTTCAGCAATGATATGATAAAGCATATATTATTATCTCTCAGTCTCTGTACTACCATAAAACATGAAAAGTCAGATCATGTGCAATACAAAAATCTGAAAAACAGCTTCTATAGGCTACTGTGGCAGGTATTTAGTGTGATCTCCCCTTACAGTTGCACAATAGCAGCATCTGGCAGCTACATCGGGGTGCCAAGTTGACCCGTCTACAGTCTGAAGGAGTTTGAACAGGAATGGTCTTTTTGGAAGCGTAGAGAACGAGTCACTTTTTCAGAAGCAGAACAGGGAGAAAAGGCTAAGATATGGCCTCACAAAGCTCACAAAGATTGGACTGGAGATCAGCAGAAAGACGTATTACAGAGTGATTCAGTTACAGAGTGGTCCAGTCATCAACAGTGTTACATACTGTCGTAGCCTAGTGGTTAACGTACTGGACTCTGGACCAGAGGGTCCAGGGTTCAAATCCCACCTTTGCCACAGTTGGGTCCTTGAGACCCTTAACCCACAACTGCTTAGATTGTAAGGCTGTATCAGTTGTAAGTCGCTCTGGATAAGGGCGTCTGCTAAATGCTGTAAATGTAAATATGGTTATTATAACAAATCTAAAGGTGGCCTGAGACTTTTGCACAGACACTGTATTATTCTGTTTCAAACAGTTATCAGCACAGTTTTCATATTTCTCTTTGAATTGCGCCCATGTGTAACTAGTAATTATCTTAATTTTATTATTATTATTATTATTATTATTATTATTATTATTATTATTATTATTATTATATTGGCATTCCATGTTTACCCAAACTGAGATTAACAGACTTCTGCTTCAGGAATTCGAAACAGAATTGTATCAGCAGAGACCCTGATATAAATGCCATCCTGACACCAGCAGTGTGAACCACATTACCAGACCCGCACCTCCACACCTCTGCACAATCTGAGTGTGCTCACTAAGTCTTATCACTATTATTACAGAACTTTTCCATCGATGTCATTCTTATCTTTCATTTCTAAGAATTTATAGAACTGATGCATTTTTTCTTGTTAAGGTTTTAAGGCAAACTGTGAAAATAAAGCAGATTGAATGGGTTATGATTTTGGACTGTAGGTCAAGAAAAACTTTCTAAACTTTCTGATGATTTTTCTACAGGCACTGAAGTAACGCTATTGTTGTGTGTCTGTTAGGAAATGGCATGTTCCATTTCAGAATTAGGACTTTTTTTTGGCTTTAGACACACTTACACCACAGTCATTCTGAAGGCAAACGATTCACCGGCTACCCTTTAGCACAAGTGGTCAGGTTGTGTAACACAAGAGCAATTTGGTTATCAGTAACTTCCATATATTTCAGGAAATCGCCTTACATCATCCTCAGGATTTTCAACAATAGCTAATAAAAATAGATTCAGTAGCATTTGGTAACCAAAACCTGCAGCAAAACCAAGTGTTAACTCTGCTCAGTCTAACATCAAAGTCGGATTGATTTCTGTAGCACTTTTCACAATGGAGGAATGTCTCAAAGCAGAAATTGAGCAGACACTGAGCTGAAATTCTTGGGCCCCCAAGAGTCAGCGTTAGTATGTAGCATTAAAACATTTAGAAAGCATTAAAAAGACTAACTTAAAAAAAGACTCTTTAGTCTAAAGCGACAAATATTTGGTGTGACCTCCCCTTACAATATACTTTACACAGCAGCAGCATGCCGCAGCTCCATTGGGTTGCCAAGTTGGCCCTTCTACAGTCTGAAGAAGTTTGGGAATGGATTTGTAAACACAAAAGGTGAAGATCAGTGGAAAAGAGTATTATGAAGTGGTTAATTTAAGTTTCACTTTTCATTTTTTGTCCAATCATCAGCAATATTTTATATATAAGCATTGTACCATTGCTAAAACAACAACTCTAATGGTGACCTAAGATTTTTGCACAGTACTGTATTTCAAACACAAGCATAAATTTGCATCTGCACTTTAAATGGCACAGAAAAAAGTACGGAAAAGCTGTCAATAATTATAAGCTTGTGCATTTTCCTTGAAAACCTGCAGGAAGACTCATGAGAACATCACAACTGCATTGTGTAGCACTAGCATGAATTCCGTTTTGTCCCCTGGATTCACTCAGTTGTAACACTTGATACATCACAGTGCTTACCCCAGGACATAAAGGGACTTCCAAAATCTGCTTCAGTCACTATATACAATAGCAGTTCAACTAAAATCTGATGAATTTCTCTCATCCTGACATGCTACAATTTACATGTTATATATTTTCTATAATACTATTTGATTTCCACCGTATAACACAATACAATAACCCTACTTATCTATTCTGGGTTTCACATTTCAGTCTAGTTCCGCTTCAGGTTTCTACCGAGATTTTCCTTGTCACTGTCATTTGTGGCTCAGATCCTGGCTCCTCGACAAGGTGTGGCAATGTCTATTGTTCAGAGCACCATAAAATATCCAAATCAGTTTGCAATGATGAACAAAGAACAATGCTAGAATTTACTTTCTTCATTCTGACTCTTTGGAGGAACTTCCTCTATTAAACAACAACTCTGCCTGTAAACAATATGAGGAAGTTCTGCTCTTAACAATATCACGCAAAAATATCACTGCTGAAACCATTTGATTAGATCCAAGTCTGAATATTGCTGCCCTGTTGAAAATGTGAAATTGTTTACAACCTATGTGCATGGTGTGTGTGTGTGTGTGTGTGTGTGCATCTTGTGAGAAAGGTGGTGGGGGAGTGTGATGTTTCTGCTGGTCAACAAGGACACTATTAGTCACAGGACTATTATGGCCTTATTTTGTTGGCGTGTCATGAGGTCTTTTTCCAACAGCTGAGAAAGCTAAAGTACTGACTGACTAAGCTCTCCAATTTGTATCCTCCGCCTGTAAAGTTACTTTGAATTTGTTGTTTCTATTTCTGAAAGACTACACAAATTATCATTATTATTGCTCATATTTCTAATACTATTTATAATAATCATAATTATGATGTTCTTTAAGAATATGACCCAAAACATCATCAAGTTCTAAAAGCCTAACAATCATACTGAGGAAAATGACCTAATATTACACTCAGTAGCTGTATGATGCCACATCCTGCATCCTATATGATCCAACAGTTTGCGGACATCCAAAAACTACATCATAAACATGGATATCACTACGGACTTTTGTTTCATCTAGAAAGCTTCCCACTAGATCTTGGACGTGTGTGCTTATGCTCACTGTCATGCTACATGACAAACATTCTCTTGATATTCTGTTAACTCACAGATGTCTTGACATTAATTATTAATTCATAATTATTCCAACAATGACAACAAGCTATCCTGGCCCAGATGCAGCAACACAAGTCCAACCCATAACACTACCATGAACTGAACAAGTGCCAGATGATGGGCAGTAATCTACTTTTGCCATGCAAACCATTGTTGTTCAGTCTACTCTGATGGCGAACTTGAGCAATAACATTTAACTGCGAGAGAGGCCTTAAGAAATTAATGTGGATTCCTTTGTGACCTTGGTCTCAGAGGGATCTTTGTTAGACAACAGAATTATAACGGTACATGCATTTCTTGTACTAGCAGGTCTTTTGAAATGAGATGTTTCCAGTCAGTGGGTAATGTAAACGGTATCTGCCACTGTGATGGGAGTCTTGGGAAGTCTTGGGAAGATGGGAATTCTTTGCTAACAAACAGTGATTCACACCGAGTGTTAATTTCCAGAGTAGCTGCATCGGATTCCTCAAAACTCTCAGTAAAACCCAGCCCTAAAAAGTGCTCTTGTATTCATGACAGCACACCAGCTAACACTCACATCAAGATGTGATTATTTGGAAAGTACAGCAACTACATGATTCTTTGAATGTTACGTATGCAATGTACAAAATACGCTCGGCTCAAGAAATCTGAGCTCCATCTAAGCTCACCAGAAACCAGCACGGTCTGAGCATGAGCATGAAACACCTTTAGCAAATTCCTTTTTAGACTTCTACAGCTAGTTTCACAGAAGACGTGTCGAAACTCCAGGCTGCATTTCGGTACAGTAATACGTTAAGGGGGACCCAGCCTGGCCTTACTGCGGGCCAAACTAAACGTTTACACTGTACCGTCACGCCACAAAGGACTTAAACTTGTATGACCATGAGAATGACACAACACGGAGGATTCAAATACGTAACATGGACTCACATAGTTTATCATTGCGGCTGCGCTACTCAGTCTACTTTTGTGATTTAAAAAGTACCACCAACTATTGGAAAGTACACAGCTACATCAAGGGCAACCACGTTACCTCTCTTAAGAAACATGATTACTGGCTGACTCATGTAGACCCGGAAAGTTTCCTACGATCAGATTACTATGCTGTTATCAAATTATAGACAAAATCACATTTCTAGCAGTTATCTGATTATGCTGTATATGCAAACACACTCAACTACTACTAAAGGGAGCCACCAGTAATGTTTAGGCTTTTACACTAAAGATTTCACCTAGAACACATTGTACGCTGTACGCTGACACCACAAGTGATAGGCTCAAAAATAACTGATATTGATTTAACACAAAAAATAAACACAAGCAGCTAATAGCGCCTCCATTTTTAAAAGTAGCTTACTCCTTTTCGTCTAGGGCATTGTAGCTTAAGCTTCTGAGCCATTGCAGCCAATTTTTCGTATTTTGTTAAGCAGAGAATATGCAAATAAAAATGTCACTGCCTAATGAAGTGCCCTGTGAAGCATGGTGGTGGAAGCATCATGCTGTGGGTGTTTTTCAGGAGGCACAGGAGGACTGGTTAGGGTTGAGGGGAAACTGAATGGGCCTAGTACAGAGATATTCTTAAATTTAAAAAAAAACTGAGCCAGAGTGCTAAGGACCTTCACTGATACAATGACCTTAAACACATAAACAAGATAACGCAGGAGTGGCTTAGGGACAACTCCATGAATGTCCCTGAGAGGGCCAGCCAGAGCCCTGACTCGAACCCGATCAAACATCTCTGGAGCGACCTGAAAATGGTCGTCCACTGATGGTCCCCATAAAACCTGACAGAGCTTGAGAGGAAAATCCCCATATCCAAATGTGCAATCCTTATGACCTCATACACAAGACTGAAGGCAGTAATCCCTGCCAAATGGGCTTCCACCAAATACTAAGAGAGGTCTGAATGTTTGTGGTAATTTCAGTTTTTATTTTTTTTTTTTAATTTCTACAATTCTTTTTTTCACTTTTTCATTACGGGGTATTAACTGCAGATCGATCTGGGCGAAACTGTACTCTATAAAACAACTTGGTAACTCTTTCACTTTCACTCTAGTTTTCGGAAAGTGTTTCAAAATACAAAGACAAGAATTTCTGTACAGTACTAAATGTTTTTGTATTGTGTTTTAACTAATAGTACTGCTTACAATAAAACAGTAGGTGCACAGTATTTAAAATACAATACGACTATGGTAATGTTGCGTCTACAGTCAACGTCTTGTTTCAAAGTACATAAATAACAGAAGTTAATTACCTATAAAATCCAAAAATAAATTTAGCAGCAAACAATTGTATCATGGCAGTGCTGGGAGTTAGAACTCCTCATCCTCGCTCTCATTTTAGCCAGGCAAGTTTAGTAAATTCAAGTCGTAAAGGGTCATACAAAAGGTGTGTAAGGACAAAAGCGTATCATTATTGAGCCTGTGCAAAGGGAAGAGTGCTTTACACGTCATGAATAGCAAAATCACCTTTCCATGCTAACACCCCAGGTGAGTACACAGCCCATGCTTACCTGAAGAAGGTCATCATAGTTCAAGAACTCAAGGTCAGATGTAGAAATCTGGCTGAAAATGTCCATGTGCATGTCTGAAGTGCCGCTGGAAAAGTCTTGCCTGCAATAAGATTTAAAGAAATTAGATTTGAATTACACTGCCGTAAAAAAAGGTGCAGAATTTGGTTCTCCAGTTTGACCTCTGTATGTACAACAGTGTTTATGTACCTAGAGTTTACATCCTAGAAGTCATCTACCTGTAGAAACTCAACAGCAGGGGCATTCCTGAGGGTCTGAGGAGATTGGGGGCTTAGCCCAGACATATATAGAGGGGAGGGAGGGCATCTGCTCATGTGTTCTTGTTTTAAGGCTTAAAATAAACATTTGATACACGTTTTCATATTATAATATTACAGAAACGATAAGCTTACTATACTTACGTTGAATAAGTTAATTTATGCACACGTACTACTTATAGGTCAAAACAGCGCTAAACTAGCCTGAATTTAAAAAGCCTAAAGTTTAAAAGAAAGAGCCGTTTGGGAGCCAAAAGAGTCGATACACGAAAAAGACCCCGGAATTTGCATCACTACTTCTCACGCTATCTTACTCTGCCACGGTCACACAAAAGTGATCTGACCTGCACTGATTTTGGTTGTTATGTTAATGTTAACAATAATAATAATAATACAAGTAATAATACAAAGACTTTGACGTTAAATATTAAATAGAATGTTAGATTGTATCCAGAGTTATATTTCAAACGTTCTGTCCAAAATGACTTTGTGACGCCCGTGCTTAAAAACCTGCCTGTACAAAGCTTCCTGAATAGTTATGTGAAAACCATTATCTGTACAGAAAAAAAGAGGCAGAAGCTCAGTCTTAATATATTATGGGAAATCAGAAGGTAATAATCACAATGTAAGGCACAGGACAGCAAAAAGTGATGCTTACAAGATACAATCCAAGCAACTAAGATTTAAGAACCTTGCTTAAACACCAAACAGCTGCCACTTGGGAATGCCAGCACATGGAACCATGACCAAAATAAAGTTGGATTAAAAGTTCAAACCCTGCTGAAGTTTTCCCCAGAATTTATTGGGTACAAGGAAGCACACACGAGTCCATCGTATCCATCCCCTGGCTTGGCCTCCACTACCACAGGCACAGCCAGTCGTTCCTGTGTGGCACATGAACTGGCTAGAGGGCAATGCCAAAGTCCAGGGCAATAATGTGGTAGGTCTCGTCTAATCAATAGTGCCTACATAATTTACTTTACATTTCAATTTACATTTGATGTGAACAAATGTAGCTTCATGTAGAGGGAAGGCATCAGCATCTCTGTAATCAAACGTCTGGCCGGCCTCTTCGAGATCAAAATCTTTATGAGGTTTGATATAACATGGAATGAAGTGTCTCAGGTTTACCTCACATGTGGTGTTATGACCACACTGCTGCATAATTAATGTAATCCAGAAGGCTCATCTCACTGACTTCCTCCTAAAGAGCTTCCAGTTAGACCAGAATGGAAATGACATGACAATGACATGGCGACTTGAGACGCGTTCAAAACACTGACCATCCAGGTTTTCAAAACATTTCGCTTTATACACTAACCGGCCACTTTATTAGGTACACATTGCTAGTACCTGGTTGGAACCCCTTTTTGCCTTCACAATTGTCTTAATCCATCATGGCACAAATTTAACAAGGAGCTGGTCATAAAGGGATGAACATGGATGAACATGGATAGCAACACTGTAATCTGTGGTGTTTAATCGATGCTCAGCTAGTATTAACAAAGCCCCAACACATTTACACCTTCAATACCAGTTGAAACCGTTGATCCAAGGACAGATGGATCCATGGTTTCCGCCAAATTCTGATCATGACATCCGAAGGTCACATCAGTATTTAAGACTCATCAGACCAGGCAACGTTTTTCCAAGCTCCTATTGTCCAGTTTTGGTGAACCAGTGTGAAGTGTAGCCTCGGTCGCCTGTTCTTAGCTGACAGGAGTGAACTGCTTCAATGTTTGATGTGTTGTGTGTTCGAAGATTATCTTTTTGCAAACCTCAGATGTAACAAGTGGCTATCTGAGTTCCTTCTGCCTTTCTATCAACTCGAACCAGTCTGGCCATTCTCCTAATTTTTCACCCTGAGACCAGCCACTTACTGGATATCTGCTTATTTTTATACCATTCTCTGTAAATTCATCTGTACAGATGGCTGTATGTGAAAATCCCCGTAGATCAGTCATTTCTGAAATACTCAGACCAGCACGTCTAGCACCAACAACCACGCCACAAGTCACTTAAATCGCCTATGGGACTACAGTAACCTAGCGGTTAAGGTACTGTACTCTGGACCTAATGGCCCAGGGTTCAAATCCCACCTCTACCAAGCTGCCACAGTTGGCCTTAAGCAAGGCCCTTAACATACTATTACACTATGTGAATGTAAACCTTGAATCACCGCTTGGTTTGAACTTCAGCAGTCTCGACCAAGTCTACATACCAAAATGTACTGCGTTGCTGCCGTGTGATTGTCTGATTAGAAATTTACGGTAATGAGCACTTGAGCAGGTATACCTAATAAAGTGGCCAGTAAGCTTTCATTCCTGTGAATCACAATAGCTACGTTATTTCCCACCTTAAAAGATATATAAGCAGGACAAACAAGCCATATCCATAACTATTTTACCTACATGACCATGAATTTAAACTCGCATACACATTATATTAAATCGAACATTATTTTATTTTACTGAGTAGTCCATATTTGACTGATGAAAACAAAATCAACCGACAGAAGATCAAGCAAAGAAAGAGAAACAAAAAAAGTCGAGATGTTATTTAAATCATTACATATAGACGGAAACGGAAAAGAGCAGTTTCCTACCTTTAAGCAGTCTATATCTCGAGTGTTACTCCAGTGCTACATGTTCCTCAGTAACATGACTAACAAAGATTGATTTAGTGTGTGACGTATGGTGATATTCTACCTAGCGAGTCATACTCGCGTCATGTGACATTCACTTTCAGTTCACTCCAATGAGCCACACCCCAGTGGGAAATCACCTTTCTATTTGAAGATGTTCTGTTCCTTTCTAAACGCATCAGCAGCCAAAGTTGTTTGATGTTTGACAAAATATTAACTACACATTCTGGACAATAGGCCATTTCTTATCGTGAGTGATTTCAAAACACAAACCACGCCGACGGCTTAGTTTCTCTTTGACCACAAAAACACAAAATGAGTCATTTTTGTTATTAAGAAACTTGGAGGAAACATTAGTGCTATCAGGGTCTTCATTAAAGATGCAACCTTATCTGTCGGTAACAAATACAAGCATTTAACAGTAGTGCAAATCAAATAAACATTAGATTTGAAGATATTTGTGCTCTAAGAGATTATTTTCTTCTCTAAGCTTTTTCCATTTGATCTACTGTATTGGACCGGCTGTTTATGCTGCAATGTCTGGAGCTAAACGATTGTTATTTCTTAATATCATTTATTATAATTGATAATAATATCTTTTATTATTATTATAATATTATTATTATTATTATATTATTATTATTATATTAATATTATTATAATATTATTATTAATATCTTTTTTTAATGAGACTAATTTTTGATCGAATGGTCGTTAAACGTCGCTTACCGGTACACACATTACAGGCAAAACAAAACAAAACGAAACAAAACAAGTAAGAAAAACCCAACTCTATTTTCATCATGAGAAATTTTAAGGTTATTTTAAAAAATCCAGAAAAGGTTTTTAAGGCTGCCAGGGAATCCTTTAGGGAGGAATGTATCTTCTCAAGCTTAATCCAGGACCAACTGTCATGTGGTGGAGAGGAGGCATGTTTCCACTTAAGAAAAAGGATGTGTCTGGATTGTAAAGTACTGAATGCAATACACGACGTGTTGCAACAGGGGGGAATCCGAACTGGGCCCTCATGGGTTAAGAATCTATGTCACATCTGTTGGCTGGACTAATACTGAAAATATTAAACCAGAAATGAGTGTGTGGAGGACATGTCCTGAACATATGCATGTGATCGGTGGGAGATCATGCGTTTACATCTCACAAAAGCATGACTTAAAGCATAATAAAATAAGCTGTGTGGAGCTTCTTACACCATGTTTAGCACCTATGGATCAGCAGTAACGGCTCTATTTTTGTCCTGTACAAAGTTCGTTACTAACTAGTACAATATAACATAGCACAACATGGGGACACCCCTGGTTGGCACAAGAATATCCTCTGATTTGGAATCTCCACCCAAAGGAAAACTGAGCAACAATGTCTGGGCAACAATGGCATCGCACAATAAAGCATTGATGGCCAAGTCAAAGTACGTTTTTTGGAGCGGGGTGTGAGGGTGTTGTGGGGGCTCTAGGGGGTTGGGGCATTGCTCATACCACCCAACCCACACATCATCCTGTTTACAAAGTCTGAAAATCTAAAACTAAAAATCACTAGATGAGATAATGCACTAATTTGGATATCTGTGATGTCATTATATCGTATTTAGATGGTATCTGTCCTTTACATCTTGTTACTTCTCTTTTACCCTCAGTACAGGATATACCAAACTGTGTGCGTGTTTCAAAAAAGAGCAGTACGTAAGGATTGATTTATGCATTGAAATTCACTAAATGGAGTGCTATATTCATTCATGTTTGTGTGCTTGAGCAGTATAGTACGTTACTATTGTTATTAGTTTTACAACTTATTCTTACTTACTATACTTCTTCTGCTTCTTCTTCTAAATTCCTCAGAACAGTTCATGTACATTTTACTGTACTTTTGTACTAGATACAAATACATGTGACAAATTAAATCTTGAATCGTGAATCTACAAGGCATCCAGACGTAATTGGGAGTACACCCTGCCAGTGACACACATCCATATGTTTTATTCCTTAGCCAGTTGGTGGCATCACCTGTTCCTGAGGTCCTGGGTTTGTATCCTGGGAGGGGCTTGCAATGTTAAGGTCAGCTGGTGTGTTTACATCCTGTCCAGGGAGTATCTCTGACTACACCCAGTGAGTTCCGGTTAGGTTCCAGGTCCTCCCTCATAACCCTGACCATGGTAAGTGGGGGTAATTTAAGATGATTTGGACTTTTGTTCCTTCTTTTGTAAAACCTTATCTGGCTCCTTATCCAAAGCAGCTATTTTTAAAAACGGTTCACGGCTACAAGACTACAGTTTGGCTTTTCGGACTCTGGTTCCCCTGTTTTGGTTCAGTGCTAATACTCTGCGTTCTGAATTCTTACGAAAAATGAATAACATCTCACCATGGCATGTGGACAGGCTTACTATCCAAGTTAATCCCTATTAGTGATTCATCTAGACCATCATCAATGTTCCAGCTCATGTATCCGTAAGAAAAAAAAAACACTTCATCATGCTTCTCAGAAAATATTCCCTCACATTACTAATCAACAAAATGCTCATTTGGGGTCCAGGCTTGCCTTTTTGGAACCTGCTTTGACACTATGCACATTAGACACTGTACACTCACTTGGTAAATCAAATATCTAATCAGCCAATCACATGGCAGCAACTCAATTAGAATGGGGAATTAGAATGGGGAAGAGAGGTGATTTAGGTGACTTTGAACGTGATATGATTGTTGGTGCTGGTCTGCATGTTTCAGAAACTGATTTCTATACACAGCCATTTTTAGAGTTTATAGAGAATGTTCTGAAGATTTTAAATTGTCCATCCAGTAAGCGACAATGTGTTCCTGATGCCAAAGGGAGGAGGAGTATGGCCAGATTGGTTCACAATGATGAAACTCAACTGTAACTCAAATAACCACGCGTTACACCCACGGTGTGTAAAATTGCATCTCTGAATCGACAAAAACCTTAAAGCAGATGGGCTACAGCGGAACGCCACACTAGAAGCTAAAGGTGGTCAATATGACACTATTAAATTCAGAACATATTTTTGTTATGATAGACGAAACACTCTCTGAGCATATCGAGGCACATCTGAGCATGTCTGAACACTGAACTTGTTTCAATTAATTGGTTTTTATTTGAATTCATTGTCTGCATTAAAGGCCGTTTCAGCAACACACACCTTACATAAAGACTAGCCATATACATAAACACACAGGCTGGGCCAATTTAGTGTTATCAATCAACCAAATACATATTTTTGGACTGTGGGAGGAAACTGGAGTACCCGGAGTAAACCCACACAGACGCAGGATATGCAGACTGCACACAGAGGGAACCCAGATTGCTCCACCCTGGGATTACACCCAGGACCTTCTCGAGGTGAGTCTCTCCAATATATCATCACAATGTCTTTAAATATATTGACATAATATTTTTAGCATATAGTCTTCCTACTAGGAGCTACACCTGCCAAGTACGAACAGACACACTTTGCAAGAGCTGACCAAAAATGGCAACGGTATATCGGAAAGCTGGTTCTGCTGTGGCATTTCAATGAGACGGTCAGAATATGCCACAATATAATAGAATATATTTATTGTCACTGAAGATACTCAACATGAAAGCATGAAATCGCCTTTAAAACGAGTAACGCTTGAGTCTTTTGAGCTCCTTAAGATTATTCTACAGAATGTCTTTTTCGTCTCTAAGCATCTTTGGGTTATTATGTTTCTCCAGTCTATGGTTCAGATCCAGTCCACACACACAGCCCTAACAGAGGAACATTACCTAAAACCTAGACAAATATTATTCTAATAACGGAACTGCTTTTGTTGGCATCAATAACAAAGTGACCTTTAAATACACACATCCACACAACCTGTTCTCACAGTGCAGCTTCTCTGAGTTCGCCAAATGTTTTCAAACAAAACAACAAATGAATGCAGTTTGTAGCTTATGTAGAACAAAGGCAGATTTGATGAAGCTGTCTAGGTTCTCTCTAGTGTTGTGGAAGAGTGTAGAGATGAGTGGAAAACCCCCTCTCCTGAGCTGAGAGTGATACTGCAGGCTTGGCACGCAGCTTCACTAATACAATGCCAGCCTGTCGGCTCGGCTCGGCTCGGCGTGGCATGGCGTGGCGTGCCTCTGGAATACAGACAGTTTCCTGGAACGCTTTGGCCCTGGACTATGTAACACCAGCGGCCTTTTGCTGTTTCAGCGAGCACAAAACTCTTATCTCGTGCTTTGTGACAGTTACGGAGTAGGAAACCAAGGTTCCGGTTCCAGGTCCTTTATATCAAAACCAAAACACTTGATTTAATATAATAATCATATATTTTAATTAGGTAATACAATACCTCATTGGGCTTTTAGAGATTTTCACTGAAGTCCTACGAGTAAATCAAATAAGCTTAATAAAAAGAATATGTATATGTGGTAATTTTTTAATGATCCAATATTACATATCTGTGACAAACAATCAATTAAAAACAGGAGTTATTGATTTTAATTCATTAAATAAGATCATCAGAAAAGCAAGATATTAAAAGCGATTCCCCAGTCTGCTAATCACGCTTTGGGATATTCCAAGTGCTGTTGGTTCATGTGATCGAAAGGGCTGGTAAAATTGCAGGTCGTGTACTTTTAAGATCCGGAATGTTCTGATACTCCATCACTTTCAGCCTTTTATATAGTGCATTTTCACCAGTTGTTTTTGCATCTCATTTGCATTATAGAACATCCTTCTTTGGCTTGTCGTTTGCTTTTCTGATATTCTTGTTCAATTTTTTATAAAGGCTTATTTTTGAATCGCTTCGTATTTATTTTGAATTATCCCCATTTTTTTGTGAGCAGTGTATATTATTGCAGGGACATAAGAGATGATAAAGTTGTTGATGCTCATCAGGTTGAAAAAAGCACCAAACAAAGTCAGAGTTTGCACAAATTGAAGAAAGGTGTAAAACCACCCGTATTCCCGCCCCCCCGCAGTGGCTGGCCAACAAAGATTATTAAGGTCCGTGGAAGGACCTGAAGCAAGTAGTTCATTTGATAAAAACCCTCCAACACCCCAGAGTTCAAACGGTTCCATACAGAGTTCAGCACACCATCCACACTACACTACAGGACAATACACGGTTTGTACTTTCTTCCCCCGTACAGTAAGAACAGATAGAAATCTGAACGATGCTGGCTGTTTTTCCAAAAGTACGTGCGTAGACAGGATGCAGCATTGACAGTGACGCTAGCATAAGCCACATATCGCTATTCATCCTAAAACTGAGACTGCAGTTTTAGTGGCGTGAAGAACGAGATGACCTTTACACACACATTCAGACCGCCCACTTGATCTGTGTCAATCTGTTTAAACACTCGAGGCTTCCTGCTGAGCAGAGGTGAGTGTAAACACAGGACTAAACAAGCGAGTTAACCCAGGTCCTCAGCGCATGCCATGATGCCCACGTGTCGACTGGTTCAGCGATGCCATGTCTATACTACCACAGAAACTGGGAACGCAAATACTAATTAAGAGGTTTAACTACTGCTTCGTTTAGCAGCAGAGATTCCAAGGACTTAGCTATTTTTTTATAAACCTTAGAGTTGAAATGACAGGTTCAATGTTTGATTTGCATGTTGGATTCGATTGTAAGCACAGTCCTTCACAGACCTGATAAATAAAATCCCTTTTTAACAGCATGCCATCTTTCTGCAATCCTTACTTACTTATTATGAAATATAAATCAGTTATGGCTCCGTGATGGACCTATAGTAAAGAATTAAAAGACCACTACATGTTTTCTTCCAATCAACATGCATCTGCATGAACGGCAGAAATTTCATTTCAGTATCTGATGAATTCCAACACAGACACACCTGATTCTGTAGGTTGACTCAAAAGTCACAGGACACCCTTTTATTTCAGAAACAAAATGAATCTGAACACCCCAGCAAGTAATGGGTGAGGCGGCCTATTTTTTAGGATATGTCCGGAACATGGCCAAAATATGGAAAGCCGCCATATTGGATCACGGGCAAGTTTTTCCAGTCCAAAATGTTGTTGTTTGTCACAGGTAACTGAAAATGGAATTGATGATTCTGATGTCTGTGGAATGCAGCTATCGTATCATAGCAACAGACTTCAACAACCGACACCCAGAAAGATCACCAATGTCGCACAGCACTGTAACATCCCTCATAGACAAATTCAGAGACACCGGGACTGTGGACGACAAGAAACGTAGCGATCGTCTGACGAACCTAACGCCAAAGAAACCTCATCAATGGTTTTGGCAACCTTTGTGAAAAATCCACAACGCAGCACAAGACGTGTCCTGTGACTTTTGACTCACCCTTTACTTAATGAGGATTAGACGATCACATGAACCAAAGTTTATTTATGAAGGAAAAGTGCAAGACGCATAAAATCTGAAAAACTGATTTTTAAACTTCCCCAAGGTAAAGTATTAGTATGTTTTGTAAAAAAAAAAAACGTATACGCTATAACTTATTTTCTTTGCAATACAGTTTGTTTTATTTATCAAAAACACAGTTGTTTATATATTATTCTACAAATAGTCAAACCTGATTATTAAGACCATTATATAGCAGCTTGAGAGGGGCAGCATTTTATATTCAAAAGTTGGCGTGAGTGTGTGTCGAGTGCGCATTGTGAGAATTGGTGACTCAATTGGTTGTAAAGTGTTTGTGGGGAGTTGGGGTGTAAGGTGGTGTACATGTGCATAGACTGAAATGAACCCCTGCACTAGGTAACAGTATGTTCCCCTCAATGTGTTAATACTCCCATTTTTCCTCTTATATGGATGTCCTGTGAGTGGAAAAGTTCGTTTGGGCACCTTCACATTTGTTAAACACATATAGGAGATCATTTGTTTAGATATTAGCTTAAGGGCGGGTGCCATTTATGTATTTTTGGTTAGTTTAGTTGTGGGTTAGGCAGCTTAGTTTTCTTTTGTTATTTTCTTTTTGCTGGCACCGTCCTTTGTTCTCTTCTAAGTTTTGGGTTATAACTTCTGTGACTAAGTTGAAGTATATTATTATTATTTTGTATAACTTGTTGTATGTTGCTTTATGCTATGTGTGTTTATTTCTTGTTACTTTGCTGTTGTTGTTTGAGTTTAGAAATAAATTTGTCCCTTTACCACCAATGATGGTTGTCCTGTTTCCACCTCCTCACCACACGCATTTTTGTTCCTTCTCCTCACCCCTAGACAAAAGGGGAGGAGTGTAACAATGCCTTTCAATTGGGCTATAAGTAGGGTTATATGAGTAAATACACTTAAATTAAACCGAGTAATCCTTACTTACACCTGCCCATTTCTTATTTTCGGTACCATCAAACACAAAGCTCCAGAAGCTTAGCTGACTCTACTTCAGCACCAAGCACGTCATATCTGTGCCTTTACAGGACATTATTCATGACTTTATGAACAACCCTCTGAGGTGAATTGGGATTGAATTTCCATCTGGGATTAATAAAGCATCCATCCATCCATCCATTCTGGGGAATTTATTAACCTAGACGTTTGTAGACGTTATCCAATCCGGGCTTTAAATGATACATGATTATTAAAGGCCTAAATAATACATTTGTTTGTGGGACACTCATTAGATCATACATCAGATCATATTTTAGCATTTAATAATTTAATAGTTCAGATTATTTCACAACCATTTTAATTATTGATTTATTTATTACTTATTTATTGAAATAAAATCTAATACGTTTGAGATGCCACCATTTTAAACAGCTGTTCATGCCAGTTTGTCTTCAATGATATTTTGGCCAAACCACATTTTGATACAGTTTACCCAGACTGGTCATGTTGGTGTTTTCCTCCTCAGAGAAAATAACAAACAAAATGACTTCCTGTTAAATATATATGTGTGTGTGTGTGTGTGTGCGCGCACGTAAGTATATGTGCCTGTGTCCTATTGTAAGTAGAACGTCTTTGTTTGTCCCCCCAAACACACACACACACACACACACACACACACACCTGTACTCTCCGTACAAATTGGTTCACTTTCAATCGTTGTGCCTTTGTTGCATCTTTCTGCTCTTATGTGTTGTTCTGTCTATCAATGCATTTTTGGCTTCCATCCAACAAATATATCAGGATCATCATAACATCCTCATACCATACCAAGTGTTACGTTTTTCCCCTAGACAGGGGTGTGACTGTATTTTCTATAACTACCGTGAATTTCCATGCAATCAAAAATACAGAAATATAAAAATACAGTGGCGTTATGGACGCTGTGTCTGTGGTAGCGTTCCACTTGTGCTTTCACATGTATCTCTGACACATTTAAATATCGTTTGCATGCAACTTTCTTGTGAAAATACAGATTAGATTTACATTACAGTGGCACAAAAAGACTATGTGACTGGAATGTCTGGTCAACACCCATGTCGATCAGTGACCTGTTTCACAGAACGTAATGTGGACGCATACCATAAATGGTGCATAGCTGTCCTTAAAAAACACATTTCACATAAGTGTGACATAGTTACTTATTCCAGTTTCTCACCATGCTGACCCAAATTAATCACCAAACACACCAGCTTGATGTTCTCAGATATGTGCAGTTCATAAAAGCGTATACCTGGCAACTTGTTAGCTTGTTGTTATAAATGTTAGCAAACTCTTGGACAATGCTGTAGAAATATCAGTCATATGCACTGTTCAGTTAATAATAATAATTAATTTAAACTCAACGGTAATGTCAATGCACACGCAAGGGTACTTACTGGCTCCCGGGCTGCACAGGCCAGCGTAAGTTGCCAGGTGTCTGTGAGAAACTCCATGGTGTGCAGGAATACAGTGTGCTCTGAAACAGAATGCATGTTTGTCAGGGAAAGGAAGTGCGAAAATGAGGGCAGCATCACTGCTTGGTACTGATGGTTCAAACCACCAAACAAAGCACGGTACAATTTACACACAGTCTAATCTAATAAAAAAGAGAAACGCTCAAAAAGTGCCGGGAATACCTCAATCTGGCCCGATCGTTCACTGATGCTGACCAACTGCTCAACTGCTGAGCTCCATAATTGCAAACATACACGTTGGTACCAGAGCTAAACAACATGAGCTGTTGATTTCTGTGATTTTTCATGTCCTGTTAGTTGAAACTAAATAAGCAAAATATTGCCACTCTCCTTGGTGTTCTCCCTCTTTAAGTCCAGCTCATCCCTTTTGCTCTCTGCAGTACAGCAGCTTTCACGTCCCTCAAATTCTGGGCCTGAGTGGTGTTCACATTTTAGAGTCGGCTTTTACTGACTTGACGTTTTGTTTGTAAAACTGATAACTAAGTAGAGTAAATGAAAATGATTGAAAATTAAATCATATAGTCTGATTACGCTTACACCTGTGTCGGCGTGTATGAGTCGAGACATGCGCCACATTTCAGCCGAAACACAAAAGCACAAGGCAGTCTCACAATAACTCTGGTTCAGTGCAGATCTGGGCAGCAGCCAGATAAGCAGCAGCACCCTGTTCACCAGTGGATTCAACTCTCCTCAAATTCAATACATTATTTAATAAATTCCAGAAGACATTCAACACTTTGTTCATACTTTTTTGTCAACTGTAAGTTACTGAAAGAGTATTAAGCATGTTTAAGGTAGACTCTGCTATAATATAAGGTAAATATTAAACTCCTCGGTTTATGGTACATTCAGTGTATGATGGATTTGTAGGAATGTAACTTCATCATAAATCAAGGAGCACCTGTACAGTACGACATAATGCCTTATACAGTGGGGATTTTCTAGGGGTCTGGAACGAGTAAATGAAGCTGAAGAGCAGAAATAGAAACAAAAGTCATTAAAGAAAGTCAAAGAACAATTATTTAAAAGGTTTAGACCTTATGGCTTATTTGAATGAACTTAACAAACCACTGGAGTCCTGAGACCTCGTGTTTAAGTTTGTGCACTGCAGGGCTTGTGTGAAACTTCTTTTCATTGTTCAAATTCAAACCACCGGTCTACGGCTGCAGCATTGCACTTGCAGGAAGCTAGCAATAAAAGCACAAGGAAGAGAGATTCATATGTAGACATGTTCATTGAAATGATAAAAGAAGTGATACACCTTTCAGGAACCACCATGTGTCACAATGACACCACAACAGCGTCACGTTATCGCCCACATATCTCTCTAACCCCGAGCAATCAGCGTGATCAGGAATGACCAGACCTCAATTTTATTGCTAAGAAAAGTTTAACAGATAAGAAATGTAATGTGGAAAAAGTTCTCAAATTAAGACAGACGAAAGTAATTCGTGACGTGACGTACCAGCCATAATAAGGCAAAATGACCAGTATGTTTTTAATGTAAGTAGCAGATTAATATATTATAAATATCATAAACGCATTGTTTTGACTGCAGTTATGCATTTAATGCACTACATTTTCTTACAGCATCTGTATATAAAAGCAGCATTGATTTGTTTTAAACAAGCTTTTTGTCAAGTGGTATAAACACTAAAAATCTCCCTAAATGTTATAAGGAAGAAGCCTTTTCAATACCAAGACTCAAAAACTGAGTCACCATGAGGATTAAACTATGAAACAACAGTTTAAAAAAAAAATCAAAACATAAGTGAAAGTAACAACATTTTAAAAAACTAACATTTTAATGACTAAGTTTATAGTAATAGCTTAAATACACAGAAGTTAGATATAAACATGAAAAGAAACATAATGCTATGTATCTCAGATATACCTTAAGAGTAGGTTAAAAAAAAAAGATAACTACTTAATAAATGCCCTTCTGGTTGTTGCTAAGAAAGCTGTAACCAGGAAGTAGCAATCATAAGAGAGTCCAACCCTGGATACATGGATAGATTATAATGCACATATATGAAATGGAAAAGATGACAGAGTTAGAAAAAAAATCACATTAGAACAGCTTAATTCAAACTGGAGAAAAATGGGTTGAATATGTCACACCTCACAGACCTGATATTACTAGTCGGCCACACATTCTTCTACAGTTGTGGGACTGTGCTGGCCTAGCGGTTAAGGCACTGGAAGGTCCAGGGTTCATATCCAACCTCTGCCACAGTTGTAAGTCGCTCTGGGTAAGGGCGACTAAATGATTCAAATTTTTTTCTTTCTCTGTTTTACGGTTGTTAACATCAGATATTTTGATGAATGGTGTTATTTATATTATGCTGAAATCCAATGAATAAATAATTATTTAAAAAAGAAAAGAAACATAATGTATTAAATAGAATCCAATAGACTTTAATAAAATATAGAACTTCAAACTATATAAGAGAATAGTACATATAATATTATATGTTTATTATATATAATATTATAATAATATATATAATATTATATATAATAATAAATATAATAAGACTGAGAATACAAGTTAGTATCAGCATTATTTAGTCCAGTAAACAGAGTCACTGTAGATTCTTGTGTCCTCAGCAGGTATCTTTAGTCAGCTGGAGTTTAAACTGACTGGAGTTTACTGCCCTAAAACTGATCATCAGACATACATTAACCTATATGTCCCATTTTTTATCCGTATTGAAGCGCCACAAAGGTCATTGGTTTCTCTTTCATGATGCCCTGTCCTGAACCCTGCCCAGTTTTCTCTTAAATGTGTTTCAAAACAAGTCCATTGTTTTTTTTGCTACACGGCACGATATTTGAAATGTGTCATAAACACAGGCATCTGCTTTGAGACTACACATAAATCCATATTTCCCTTCAATTTCATTACAACACAGTAATGACACGTTCATCCAAGTGTCTACACTTTTAATTTATCTTGATGGAATTCAAAACAAAAAAATGTCTCACTGCAATGTCACACTGTTTGTCCAGTAAACTCAAACTCCTCTAGGTGAACAGTGTAGCAAGCAAAATCTTGCTTTGAGGCCTCAGACACAGACCTAAGAGTCCATCATTAATGCCAGAGCATCATGAATGGGATGAAAGAGTAGATGTTTGATTTTTATCTTCAATACCAGCCACATATGCTACTGAATTTTATTAAACAAAATCATCAAAAAAGCAGATAAAACATCAAAGAAAGTTATTCGATTAGTCAAATGAGATGCACATTCAATTATAGTGATTCAATATTAAGTGATGGAGGTGAACAGAAGCATGTCAAGCTGCACTTGAGTGCCCCCACATTGACTGTTCAGGAGGGTGTATGGTCACCCAAGAGTACCAAAACACACTGACAGTGATGGAGCATGGACAGGATCAGATGGCCCAGCAGTTCTTGTGGGATCCTCTTCGTATTCATTTTGAAAATGAATCCCTTCCACTACCAGATCAGGAGAATCTCTCGCTATCTTTAAGAAACTCCTGAAGACAGAGCTCTTCAAAGAGCAC
>JAUZST010074437.1:0-21356 GCA_034779995.1 Parotocinclus haroldoi
GGCGGAGGCGGGTCCGGATCGAATAGAGCAGAGCCTATACAAGACTCCTAGCAAACATCTGCAAGGTAAGGGATTTAGCGATTTAACCGAGACGTTACACTGACTGACATGTGGCGGAATGTCCAGGGCACGACACTGTTTATCTATAATCGGCGTGTGTGCGCAGTGCCGAGGATAAATGAGCAATATTGCGCCGCGGTTCGAGATGGAGCGCGCGCGCCATCTTGTCTTGTGTTTTCCTGATCCAAAGTGCGCGCCGAAATTTGGGGTTGTGACAGACGAAGATCCAACGCGTTTAAATGTCGAACTTTGACCATATAACCACACATGCGAGTGCCCACATATCTCCTAGTCTGTTCTGTGTGTCGGTTTTAGCATCTAGCCCGGTATTTATTGACGTTTAGCTCTTTTTTGCGCGCAGTCACTGCACTAGCTGCGATGTGCTGTAGTCTTATTGTTGTACAGGCAAGCAGACCCGGTGTTTCCCCTCCTCCTCCCGGTTTGTTTTCGGCGCTAATGCAAGCGCATGCGTGCCCCTTCCAGCGCTCATCTGCGATCTTTCCTGACATTAATATCAGACTGCACGAGTGTACACAATCAGATACCCGCATTGTATTCGATCCCTTCATTTATTACCACGGACGCCTTATTAATAACTGTTGGAGACATCTGTAAGGTTAATAATAAACGCCTGATTTGCTGACGAATTAGCAAGCAAACCTTAATCGGTGATGTCTTAATTCCAGCACGAGAGCTTTTTTTTCTGTACGCGTCCAGTCATCGCTTTATCAAGAAATCAGAAGTTCCATGGCATTAATTGAGACGCACGGGACAGTACCGTGAACGACATGAGCAGTACAGTAAATACAGTACATGCTTGTTGTGATTAGACGCCCCCTCCATGTTTTGGCGCTGAAATTCCAGCAACGTGTAGCTCATGTTTTAAATAATAAGATCGTGTCACCAGCCAAATGTAACCCATGTATGATTTGGAAGAAAGTTGCTGATCCGGTTTAAATGAAGAAAAACAGCGATATGCAGTACGAGCGTTTATGTAGTGACGTAGAATGAGGTCTCCCCGCTCTATGAATGGAGCGTTTCGTAATTCATCACAGAGCAACTAAAGTAAATATAGACGGGTCTGCTGATGAAGCAAAAATAATGGTATACAGTATGACCTATTCTGGTTCCCATATAAGAATAAGCTCAAGTAAACATAGAAGGGTGTTGTTCTAGGTTAAATTAAGGCTCAAAACTAGAAACTAGCAATTTATATATATATATATATATTACTGTTTACAGAAAAAATTCTCTTTTGTATACACACACAGGTAGGTAGCATAATCAGACTGTGGGAGGTAAACCTATATATACATAGAGAGAAAATGAGAAAGAAACTCAGATTGCTCCACTAGGGATTGAACCCATGACCTTTTTGTTGTGTGGTACTGGTGCCACTGTAGCTGCCATGCCTCCCAAACTAAGTAATACAGTTACATCTTGTAAGATTAGTGGTAAAGGGTAATAATATTATAGACTTGAGCACTCTGTCTTTCTTAGTGTTTACTCCACATCCATGCAGTGTGTTGGCACATCCAGACTCGGTCTTGGTCTCAGTACCTGTCTTTCCCTCCTGCTCACACTGGGCCAATTTGAAGTAACCAATTAACCTGATGCATTTCACTGGGATGTGAGATCTCTCAAACTGTGAGACAACTGTGCTAGCCACATATGCCACCATTGGGAGGCTTTGTAGGGCACACGGCACTTCAGCCCTACTCTCTAAGGGTCACCATCCCCAGAAAGGCACCCCAAAAAGAATAATTAAAACAAAAATGGCATATGTAAGATTCCATCACCCATATTAGTAATATACTTGGCATGGTGATGTGGTGGGCTAACCCCTTGATTTGTGTTTCTAGTTTATGTTGTTGTGTGTGTGTAATATTAGTGATATTTATTATACTTATTATAATTTATGATACTTGTTTATTAACACAGGACAGATGAGGAGCTATGACGAGTGAAAACCACGGCACTCTAAAAGGAGACTCGGGCATGGTCATGTCTCCTACTGTATCTACTGCCCAAGCGCCACCCCTCACCCCCTCTACCAGCAAAGCCATCCAGGAGCTTCCAGGTGTGTATTCATGTGTGTGGTTACAGGTTGTATTTTTTGCTGGTGTCTGTGATCTCTGTAGGCATACATTACATTGGGTAACAAAACTGTAACCTTTTTGTCTAATATACTAAGATAGGTGGAGCTTTTGGACATTTTATGCTAAATTTGAAGCTGTTTTCAGAATAGTATTGTCAGTCACAGTTTTTAAATAATAGAGCAATTCCGATTCTACAACATGTTTCTTTCTCATCACCAGCCCCTTCGTCACTCACTGTAGCATAGGTCAATCCTGACTGTGAATTACTCTAGTCATAGCAGATGGGAAATTAGGATATTTAAGAATATGTTTGGATTTTTACATTAAAGCATTTATATTAGTCAGTCAGAAATAGCAGTCCAAAGCATAGTCTCTGGGTTCTTTCCAAACCATAGGAATGACAAAAGGCATATTTTTTGTCCATGCTGTAAGATATCTGCCACATGTGACACTATAAGTATGATTCCCCAACTTTTATCCTGTTTGCCCTCTACAACCAAAATCATAGTCAAACCATTTTTTATGAGGGGTGTGAAAGACACTGCTAAAAATTAGGGGCTACTTTAATATGGAATAATTTTTTTGTGAGCAGTGTACATTATAGTAGTGATATTATAGATTGGGTGTTTAGCATCGTATTTGCAACTGACATGGAACTGCTACTCAAGAGTGGGCACTGTTTGTATGTTTGAACATGTCCAGTCATGTTTCTGAGGGCCTTCTATGCTTCATTTATCTTGGCTTGTACTTTCAGAAATAAGCTATTGCATTTCAGGACAGATATAGCTGTGTTTGTTCAACATTATGTTGCAAATGCAGTATAGCACTAGTACATATACACTATACATACTGATATGTCACTATATTGGAACAAGCAAAAAAAACTGTGGGTTATAGAACAATTGTGACAACGTTTTTATATATATATAGGTTTGCTATGTCATCACACAATATTTTGAGTCGTATGGTACTTCACTGTTTTATTGAGACTGTCTTATCCTTCCATCAGATGAGCTGGTTCAGGCTGGCTGGGCAAAATGTTGGAGTAAGAGGGAGAATCGCCCTTATTATTTCAACCGGTTCACCAACCAGTCGCTATGGGAGATGCCTGTCCTGGGGCAGCATGATGTCATTGTAAGTAGAAAGCAGCCACATGTTAGATTAACGGTTGTCAACTTTTCAACAGTTTAAAGTGCTTGTGTCTGTTTACACTAGAAGGGAAAATTATGAATCATGAAGAACGTTTTTAAATAGCTGAAACATTTTTTATTTATTCATTTAATTGATCTTGCCAGGAAATTCATTTTAAATATATCCTGCTGTTAATATGGCAAATGAAAAATTCTGTTTGCAATCATGGATTTATTTATTTATTACTGTTATTCCAGCATATTGTCCTAATGAAAATGTGTTGCCTAATTATAGAGAGAAACTTTTGAATTAGCACAGATGATAACTATTATTCCTTTTATTAAATACGAGAATACTTTTACTTGCGCTGCAAAATAACATTACTGTATCGAGCACATTTTTCAACATAACGATATATGTCACTGAATAAATCCATTCATGTCCCCAGAAAATTTACACTGTATAAGGCATTTTATGCATGAATTGTACAGGTGCTCCCTATGTTCTGAAAAATCCATCATAAGCTAATTGTATCATAACCTAGGAGTTAAGAATATAGAATACACTGTGTAGAGTGTACACAGTGTACATGACACATTATCACTCTAACCTACAGTTGGTCAAAATCATTAACACAAAGGTTATATTAGTATAAAGTATGGAAAAATCGCATTTTAGTGTGTAATGGAATGAAACTGAAATGTAAATACAGAACACTTACTCTGTTGGTGCATTTACAGCCAGTATAGTTTTACAGTACAATCAACTGTGGGCGAAGTATCTTGCTCAAGGACCCTATAGCCCCTCTTTTATTAACACTCCCAAAGCACAAGCATCACAGTTTCTTCAAGTCCTCCCACGTTGAGCTCCACCACAGTCACGTTAACCTTATCACATACATTGCTCACAAATATTAGGGGATATCTCAGAAGGAGTATGAAGTAATTAAAAAAATAAGCATTTCATGTTATTTCATCAACCAAGATAATCAGAAAAGCAAATTACAAGTTTAAGAAAGTTGTTCAGTTACACATATGAGACATTTATTGTGATTGAATAGCAAGTGACATATTCATGGAGGTGAACAGAAGCATGTCAAACTGGACGAGAGTGCCACACATTGACTAGTCAGTAGGGTGTATGGTCATCCAAGATTGCCAAAACACATGATCAGATTGTCCAGCGGTTCTTGTGTGGTCCTGTTTGCATACATGTTAAAATATCCTCTAAATATTGTGAGCAGTGTAGCTGTCTGGGCTTTCCTGTATTTCTCCATCAAAACTCCCAAGTCAAACATTGCATCTGTAGGTCTCTTTGTTGGCATGAATCTCTATTGCTGTTCACAGATCATTATCTCTGCACTAACACTTAATGATTAAGTGTGCTGTGTTTGTTTACTCAGTGCACCCTGTTTATAATTTTTGTTCTCTTTCAGTCTGATCCTCTGGGCCTAAATGCAGCTCCAGCCTCTGGTGACGGCACAGGTGAAGCTGGCCTAGGAAATGGGCAGCGCAAGAGACGGCCTTCAGAGGATGCCACCTTGGGGGGTACTAACAGTTTCAAGAGGCCAAAGGTCAGATTATTTTCGGCAGAATGCAATACACATTAAAAGAAATGAGAAATAGCAAATAGTTTGTTTAGATTGTGGATCACTTGTTGTAATTTTGCATTAATATAATAATTAAAAGATAATTCAAGTTTTTTTTTTATTTTGGCATTTGCAGGTTGAAATTCCTGTAACTCCGACAACACCCACAATCCCAATTTCTCCCAGCACGCCTGGTGCAAAGCCCTGGAATTCCACTACAGATGAAAAACCAGGGCAGCCCAGTACCCCGACCCCAGCTCCATACCGCCCCTCTGTGTGAGTATCTCTAAACCATTTGTTTTGTTCCCGAGTTGGGCTTTAGTCAAATATTTCTTATGTGCTTCATCTACTAAATAAGGGAAATAAACTGTAGCAGCACATTAGATCTGCGTATATGTATAGACAGATAACAGTACTTATACGGCCCAAAATCCCTTTGCACTGCCATAATGTTTTAGATCACTACTTCAACTAACGTTAAACTGTCGATGCAAAGTTCCGAGATCCACAATTCAAACCCAACCTCAGACATCTGCTGTATGAAAGTGTAGAATATTAATAAAGGAGTGAGGGAATGAATAGTATCTAATCATCTGTAAAATAAAAATACGTCAATTGAATGCCTGTAAAAGGTGAAACACTTTTGTTAATTAAAGCTTTAGCAATAAGTTAATATAATTACCTAGTTGGTTGTTGTGCTCTCATTAACTTCGTCGTTTCTTAAATATAAAGCTGTGATCAGTCATTCTCACTCTGCCCTGATTTTGGGTGACACTTGTACCTTCTCTTTTGTTTTTTTTTCTTTTTGTTTTTTCTTACTGTTTTTGCTTAAAATGCTTATAAACACAGCTGGTAACGGTCACCATTGTCCTTTATACCAGTCATACACTATATTGATTAGCAACTGCTTTCAGCACACAGAGCTGTCTCACTCCATTCTAACACTGCTGAGAGGTTTGTTGAAGTCTAATTACTGGACAGTTTTGTTGAACATTACTAAATACCAGATTTTTTCCTATAAACTGCACCTAGGCGTAATACTGTTCTGCATTGTTAAATATTGTTAAGGATAATCTGCTTAAATTTAACACAATATGACTTCAAGTGACGACTCCGATTTAGAAGAATATTGGACACTATGACAAATCCAAATAAAAAGAAAACTCAAAGTTTTAAACCATTTAAAAACTTTTAATTCATTTCAGACAGAACCCATTTAATATTTTGACTGGTCAGGTAAAATTGCTTGATTTCAGTCATGCAACACATTCCAAAAAATGTTGGGAGGATAAAGCATTTACAGCTGTAATTCTGCCACTATAATGTTGCCATTCCTTCACACAACACTTATGTCATTTTGGCGCAAGTTTCCCAGGTGTTATTTTGTCACCTTCTTCCTATGAAGTCATCTTGGTGTGTGCAACAGTGCTGTGTTGTTGCATTTATTGTTTCGAAATTCTCTGCACATTCTCTATTGGGTCAGGTCAGGACTGTACATTACCTGTACCCTTTTCTTCAGCTATGCCTTTGTAATGTGTGCAGCATGTGGTTTTGCATTATGTTGTTGAAAGATGCATTTGTCACAATATACCGAATACTGTTCTTCACGACAATTAATTATTGTCAGAATTATGATAGGCTTATACCCTCCTCCACGAGCCTGATAAGGATAAGTGGGGACAAAATTTAATACTCCTGCTTTGTGTATGTGTGTAATGGGTTGATTCAGAAGCAGGATTGTAAGTGGTGTTGGTTGAGTTAACGTTTCTCTTATGTAATTGTCTGCTTTACACATTTTCTATTTCCAGTATATTCTTGATAAAACATATTTGCCAAAAGAAATGTATGTTGTCTTACCTAAAAAGATCAACGTACACTCGTAGTGTTTTACTATGAACACAATACTAATACTTGGTAGGTCCTCTATTTGCTATCAAAACATGCTCAGTTTTTCCATGGCATGGATTGCGCAAGAGGTTTGATACATTTGACATTCCTTTGAGATTGTGCTCCATGTGATAATGATTGCATAACAAAATTCCTGTAAATTTTTCATACTGTGGATCTCCCATTCTATCACATCTCAGTGGTGTTCTGTTGAATCTAAATCTGTTGCTTTAGGACTCCACGAAAGTACACTGATGGTCATAATTACATAGCCCATTTAAGACAACTTTGGATTAGTGACATTGTAGATCATCGTGCAGTGAACAGCAATTAGTAAATGCTTGCAGTGATGAATATGGTAATGACATTGTCCGCTTCATTCAAGTGATGCCGGAGTGGTATTTACAGGCCCTAGTTCTTTAAGGAAAACATTCTCCACATCGTTATGCCACCTCCAACATCTTGGACTATTGGCACAATTCAATCTGACTACATGGATTCATTTTGGAGCCACCAAATTCTGACCCTACCGTCTGCGTGGTTCAGCAGAAATTGAGCTACATCAGGCTAATCAGGCTACGTGTTTTCCCACTCTCCCATCATCCAGTTTTTGTGAGCCTATTCCCACTGCAGCCTCCGCTTTCTGATCTTGGCTGGCATAAGGGCATCATTGGCCTCATTGTTTAATGTGATGTGCTTTGAAATGCTTTATTGTACACCACAATAGTACAGTGCTGTTATTTGAGGATGTTTTTCCTTCATTGCACTGTTCTGAGTTAAACTTAAGGGACTGCCACACTCGGGTTATCAGCCGTTGTAGAAATACCCAAACCAGCAACCGTACCACACTTTAAAACCACATGGCTCTCCCCCCAACAATTCTTATAGTTCATATGGAATAATGTGCATGATTTACTGCATCGCACTGCTGTCTTCTAGATAACTGCATTATGATGTGTACAATAGGTTAAAAATTGAGTAATTAAAACACATTAATAATAATTTTCATATCCACTTTTATTTTCTCTTTGTATACTTTAGCTGGCTTACGATTTTGTGATGTATTTCTCCGTGTCCATTTTATTAATGCTTAGAGTAAAATTGATTTAGATTGCTCTGCAATCTTCCACACCAGCATTATTAAATCAGGAGCACACTGGCACTAGGGATTTGGAAAGTTAATGGGATTGGTAAAAAAAAAAAAAGTGCAAACGACGGATTGGAAATCCAGGTGTGTTATCAGTAATGTCCTTTTTTTTGACAAAGCCTGCTGACTTGGTTTCTCTTTTGGCCCAGTTGATATAAAACTGTTGTCATTTCAGAATCTACTGGGATCTGGACATTCAGACGAATGCGGTGATCAAAGAGCGTGCTCTCTTTAACTACCTCCCTCCTCACCCAGAGATTGAGCTTCAGCGCGCCCAGCTCACAACAAAACTCCGCCAGCACTACCACGAATTGTGCTACCAGCGCGAAGGTATACATGCACACACCTTTCTGAATGCCCAGTTGTGCTGTTACGCTCTACAATAGAGTGCAGTCTACTGTAGAATGAACTCCGTAATACCATGTTAGACGACACAACTCGAGACTTGCTTGACTCACACTGACCTTTGGAAGACTCGGACGACTAAAAACCGGAGACAGATGATTCAATGACTTCAATGAGTTAAAAGTTATTATTATTATTGAGGAGTTTTTAGAGATTGATGTTGATACACGATTGGTGATTTCTGTTTCAACCTATCAGAACATGGGAAACAGACAACCATATGAAGAAGCTTTTAACATGGAATAAATAACACGGTTTAAATTTCTGCAGGCCAAAAACATAGCTGATTTTTGACATTAGCAAGAAAGTTAACGTTAAGTTTAATATATGTTAGATTTGGTTTCTATTTGATTGTGTATTTATTAAGAAGACAAAACAGCCTGCTTGGACTGCAATATTTGAAATGGCAAATGTCATATGATTATGAGCTTCTTACATATGTTGTGTATTTGGCATGCTAAGATGATTTAAAAGTAGAAGAAAAGAAAAAGAAATAAAATAGTATTTGTTCATTTTGAAAATCAAAACACTCTATATATCCCCTCTGTCTTTTGACTAATTTCAATTTGGAAACTGTATTTAGAATATCATATTTCTGTATGACTTTGTTTGAGACTTGCTTGACATATACAGTTGAATCTGGTTAATGGTACCAGTATTTATTACCACCTTATTCAGACCAAATCCTAAAATACAGAAACAAATCCTATTATACACGTGTAATGTTATTTGCTTATTTGCCAAAATTCTGCTTAATCGGACCAACGAAAGTGAGAGTGAATAAGAAAAAGGAGCCACGGATCAGTGAGCTAGGGAGGATTTTTGGGATCCCCGCGAGAATTTATGCTTTTATCAAAGGTCAGGAAATCCAAAAAGTTGTGTTGACAAGAGCAAAACCAGCGGGAGATGACCACGCCCACCACTTTCTTGATTTTGTTCAAGTGCAGAAGAACTCGTCAGATCACACTGGATAAGTTCATTAAACGTTGACTGGAATTTAGTAAAAACCTTTTTTTATTTATTTATTTATTTTTTTTTTAACAGTTTTATGCTTCGCATGCTGAGTATCTATACATTGTGTTGTAGATCGTTTCGAAAAACTTGGTTGCAAATTTATTGTTCAGTGAACAAAGTTGATAAGCAACAGTAGTTCTTGTTTGTACATTCGCTGTACGTGTAAATCACAGAATAAAGGTTTAATAAACATTTTATATGTTATATAGCACGTTCCGTCTTGTAACATAGGGCATGTTCGTTTAATCGGACCAGCCGGTTATTAGGACTAAAATGATCTTGTCCCGATGTGGTCAGATTAACCAGATTGGACTGTGTATATATAAATGTAATAATACAGTCGCTTTTCATGTGCAGGAAAAGCCAGTAAAGGTTTATTTTTCCGTTTTTATTTATGATAATTGCCTTTTCATCAGCCTACCGAGTCACTTGCCTACCAACCTACCACCTACGATATTAATAAAAAAAAGCTTTAACCTTGACACGAAATAAGGTTACCCCATGTACCCAAGCTTGTGGTTTAGTGTCTGCAGTATCTAGCACATTAGTTACATATGAGCAGTTGGAACAAGCTGGACTTTCTCCAGTTCCTGTAGTGAGAAAAAAACATAACATTCAGTTTCACTTCATTCTCAGAATTCCCAAATAAAGGCTGTCTGAGAAGATTTGCAGGGGCAGTTGGTACAGGTATGCACCGTTTACTGACCACATTACGTTCTGTTATGGAGAATATTATGAACAGTACAGAATGAAAAATGAGAGTGAACATGAACCATTTTATATAGTTATAGGTGAAAGAGAATATACAGGTAGTCGGTGCACAAACAAAGGGGTACTATTTGCAATAGGACAGGCACATACAATTACAAACACAATTTAGAGCTGGTTGTAAATAAGTAGCAGAAAGCCGTACACATGAGTATCTTGCACAAAAAAGTATCTAAATGTATCAGCTGAGTTCAAACGGTCTCTAGTCCAAATGTCAGCTAATAAGCAAGCGACCACATAACCAGTAATGTGGTTATACACACACACACACACACAAATACAAATGATGGATGGCTTGTCTTAAACTCCCATCTCTGCTCGTGGCTCCGCAGTAATGATTGGCTGTTGACATGACCCTCTTTTTACCACCGCAATGCCCGGATAATACAGATTAAAATACAGATTATTGTTTACTATTATACTTTCTTAGAATAGAAGACCTCAGTCCTTAAAGTGAACGGGTATTAATGGACAGGAGGACAGTAATGACCAAGGAGGTTGATAGTTTACGTTTTATCGCTACCAACTCCCCCCTCAGTCATAAAAGTGGCAACAATTACGCCATGTGTTCATTGTAAGTTTTGGATGAAAAAGTGTGCCTAATGTATAAATGTAACTGTTTAGGCAAAATAAAACTTTTTGTGAGGTTTAAAAAAATCAGTTCTTATACAAAATACCTGTCTGACAGCACTTTATTCAGTGGACTGGAATTCAAAGAATTTTTTGCTATATATAAAAGAACATTTGCTATATAAACAAGTTTAGGGAGAACACAAACTGAAAATTTGAAGTTTACAATTTTTATTCAGTACCACTAGCAAATCACCAATGCTTGGGGCCCAACATGTTTTGTCTGATCCCTGTGGTAAGTATAGAGTTTTTTTGTTTTTTTTTTAAAGCGTCGGCTGTATGAAAAACTTGGCACCATGGGAACCTTTTACTGTGCTTTTTATGTACACACCAGAATAGTGGTGTTAACTGTGGTATTTAAAATTTAGTTGTTGTGTTCTAATGTAGTATGGCTTACATACTTCTCTCCTGTTTTGCATATGTTTTTTTCCGCCTTATTCTAACTGAACATCAGAAAACCGACGTGACACTGAATAAAGGCATGCTATGCCGGGAATGCAGTGCCCACGCTACAGGCTGCTTAGTCTTATCTGTCATTCTGTCTCTTGCGTGCCTGCTCTGTCTATTTCCTCATATCAGTTGGTCAGTCTGTGTGCACGTAGCTAACGCATGCTGCGCGAGAGTGCTATGTGCTAAGCAGAAAGCATGGTGGGCTTTGCCCATTAGCCTGTGGATGCTGTTGCTATGGAAACTGAGGTGTGTTTTTGCTGGCCTTCAGAACTGAGTGATGTCTCTGAAGACAGACTGCATTGTCCAGCTTCGTAACTGTCCCCTGATTGAGACGCACTAAGAGTGGGGAAGGTTGGGTGTGTTGCTGTATTTATCAGTTTTGAGAACAGTGATTGCTGTTAAGATGAAGAAAATATTTTTTTCCCCATAAGTGTTTTAAGGTGGCTGCATAATACATTGTTTTTGTTAATAGTATCTTCGAGGAGCTGATGATTAACTTGTCTCAACATTTCTTATTTGTTTCACTGCAGGCGTGCATGCAGTCATCAGCCACACAATCCTATGCAAAACGGCTTACAAACTCACAACTAGTTAAAGATGCCATGATGCAAATTACTTGATAATCTGGGATTTTTATCTAAGTCTGTGTCCTGTGTTTATCAGTTAGACCAGAAATTACTGCTACTCAGAGACTACAGTACAGTTAAGTTCTCAGTTTGATATTAAGGTCACATATAATAGTAAATACTGAAGACAAAGATGATAAAGTTCCAACATTCCAAGAGCGGACACCAACAAAAGAATAGGAAAGACAATATCCTAGTTGTTGTTTGAAGAGTTTACTATTCAGACTTGAGGTTCTGTGCAAAACCTAAACAATAGCAGAATCTGGTGACTTCATCACGATGCCGAGTTGACCTACAGTCTGATCTACAGTCAGATGAGCTTGATAAGAAATGATTTTTGGAAGGGAAGCAGCCAAGAAACCACCGTTTTGTAATTGGAACCGGGTGAATGGTGAAGCTATGCTAAAGCTCATAAAGATTGGAATGAAGAGCAGTGAGAAATGTTTGGGTCCGGCCATCGACAGTATGCTGTGTTTGGTCATTTATACCATTGCTAAAAGAACAAATCTAATGGATTAAAGTTACAAATTACTGTATTATACAGTACTGTACTAAATATTCTCATATTGTGTATTAATTAATATAATCGATTAATAAAACAAATGTGTAGATATCTGAGGATGGTACGTAATGGACACTTTAAAAGGCACATACAAGTATTCCCATTATTTCTATTTATAATGTTTCTAACTCCTCTTTTAAAAACGTAAACTTTAAATGAGGTCATTGTAACATGGTGGCACAGGGGACGTTTTTGTTGGCCCTCCTGTTTATGGGTATTCTGCAGGGCTTTTTATTTTACTTTTCATAATATCATTATTTTATTTTATATTGTATCTTAGTTATATAATATCTTTCTCATAATATATCTTAGTTATATGTATATTTTGAAGTATGTCCTTTCTGTTGTTTACTTCTATATCAATTAGATAACTTAATTTGTAAGTATTATCTATTCAGCCCAAGGAAAGTTTGGTCCCTTTTTGTGTTTCTTACTTTCTAACACATTTTTCCTTTCCACTGTCACCTCGGTTTTCTCGGTTTCGATATAACAACATAATACACTGCTCACAAAATTAGGGGACATTTCAACATAAGTCAAACGTAAAAAAAAATCGAAGCGTTTTATTGTTCAGTTACACAAATGAGATACAAACTCAATTATCGTGATTCAGTAGCAAGTGTTGTGAGAAGCATTGGATGGTTTGCCAGATGTCTTCCCATTACATCCCAAGCATGTTCAATGAGATTCGGTCCAGTCCATGCGTTTGATTCCTGCCTCCTGAAGCATGTTGGTGACTAGATGTGCATGGTGGCGCCTTGCATTATCATCCATGAAAGAAAGTTGTTTCCAACTGCTCCAGCATCTCGTCCTCCTCTCGATATATGACTGTTGCCATCTCAAAACCAGGAGTCCTGTTCTCGCATGAAACGTGGATTTTCCCATGTTACTCATTCACACCAGATGAGAACGCGATGATTTTCAGGCTGCAAACATCAAGCGTGACTCATCATAGAAAAGCACAGTCGACCAGCCAACTTCTATGGGTTTTGTGGTATTCAGCAGATAAAAGAATGCATACCATTGGTTGCCGGACATTTAGGCCAGCATTAGTCGATTTCATATGGTTTGGGTGCAAAGCCTTCATCCAGTAGCAGTGGCTTTGTTGCACTGTTACATCTGCTCATTCTTGCTAATAATGTCACCCTTCCTAGTCTTCCTTGTACTGTTCCTTGCTTTGAGATGTTCCAAGTGCTGTTCAAACTGTTGAAGCGGTTTGTGTTTGACCTGCTTCAAGGCGTCCTTTGGCTCTCCTAGCTTCACATTTAGGCAAATTGTGTTGCTGAAACTTTGCAAGGATTGGAAAATTGCAGAATGTGCACATTCAAGATCAGGGAACCACTTATATGCTCCGACACTTTCAGCCATTTATATAGTTCATTTTCACAAATTAAATAAAAGTTGTTTTTGCTTCTCATTTGCATTATAGAACAAATTTTTTTGACTTTTGCATTTCTGATGTTCTTGATTTTTAATTAAAAATGATCGAATGCTTCCCTTTTATTGCCTTGTATTCAAGTTAAATGTTCCCTAATTTTTGTGAGCAGTATATCAAATTGTAAAGCTGGTATGAGACAATTCTCCATTGTAACATGTGATGTATAAATAAATCTGAATCAGAATTTAAAATACATCCTATACTGTATTGGGAATTGAGTTGCAGTTCAGGTTGGTAGTATTACTTACACCAACTGCTATTTAGGTACACCTCTTTATTACCATGTTGAACTCCTAATTTGTTTTCAGCACTGCCTTAATTTTTCGTGGCATCAATTCAGTAAGGTTCTAGAAACGTTCCTTAGAGATTTAGCTTCATATTGAAATAATAGCATCACACAGTTGCTTCAGATTTGTCAGCTGCACAGTCATGATGTAAATCTCCCGTTCCACCACATTCCAAAGGATGCTCTTGGATTGAGATCTGGTGACTGTGAAGGCCATTTGTCTTCTGTTGCCATTTGCTTCAAGGTTTAAGATGTTGTGCATTCAGAGATGCTGTTTTGCATGCCATATCTTGGTTGAGGTTTTTTTGTCATTTAATTTTTTTTAAAGTAAAGAAGTATTACAAGTACCAGGACTGTTTCACACATCTTCGTATGTGCGTGCGTGTGCGTGTGTGCGCGCAGGCAGGCAGGCAGGCTATTATATAAATAATAACAAAGCAAGATCAAAGTTTGTAGACTCAGGTCATGTGAAACGCTTGTGATTCCAAAAATCGTCCCATATGGTCGTTTGAGTTACTGTTGCTATTGTTACTTTGCTACAGCTTGGCCATTCCTCTCAGATCCCTGGTCCCTCTGACCATTCTTTATAAACCTTTGAGAAGGCATTGTGTGAAACTCCAGGTACATCAGCAGTTAACTCGGCAGTCCAGCTTGCACCAACAACCAGGCCAATTTAAAACACTGAAGTCACTTTTCCCAATTCATATGCACAATCTGAACTTTAAGTCATCCTGACCTTGTCTGCATGCCTAAATACATAATTGCTGCCGTGCGATTGGCTGATTAGGTTTTTGCTTTTGAGCGGTTGAACAGGTGTGGGCCACCTAATAGTGGTGATTAATATTATTTTTAATAATATTTTTTATTATTTATATGATATTAACCATCAAGTTAATTTAAATTCCAATCTACGTTTTGTTTCTGTGTTGATATTATGGGATAATTGTGACTTCAGTATTAAGCTATTATCATAATCTTAGAAATGATTGTGTAGCTGCAGAACAGTCTGTGTATATGTTTTGCTGCTGTGTAATCTGTAACAATAGGTGACTGGACTGGGCCAGTGGTACTGCATGCGATTGAGAATAAACTGGTAATTGCTGTTATTTTGAGCGATATGATTGTGGATCGCATGCAGTGATTCATACATTTCAGAGCAGAATGCTTGGCTGAGGGAGCGACTGCTGATACATGCTTGGCTCTGGCTCGCGTCTGCTGGGAGTGTCAGTGCTGGGAGCATTGTGGCTGCAACTTTTGGGTGTCTGCTCAACGCTTCCTCGCTCACTCGGAGAATCAGCGGAAGAACATACTGTTCTGCACAAGCAGTGCATTCAGGATTTGGACTTCTGTAGTATAGGCTGATGGAAAAAAAGGTGTCCTCTGCTATCTTCTGATGCATCAACTGTGTAATCTTTAACACGTGTCAGATCAAAGCCTTCCAATAGCTGGGTTCCCTCCTTGCTCGAAGCTAAGGTTAGTGAGTTCATTTTGACTGGTGTTGTTGGCTAAAGCTGTTATTGGTAAAGGAGTAGTAAAATCATTTTTTGATTCATTTAATCATTTGTTTACCTAGAAACAGCATTACCTCAGACAGCGTGCACAGCTGTGGTTTTATGGTCGGGAAAAAAAAAAGTTGAAGCTGATTCACTCCGAATGCATATCCTGCTTAACATTCAAAGCACCACAGATGAGTTAAAGCAATATACGTGTCAAGAAGTGAATCACCATTTGTACTTGTATGTGTCATTCAACACAACCTTCTGATAATACCAGCAGAATACAGCTTGACGATGTTTGACTTAGAAATGGACAAATGTAAAGTCGGACTGTGTGCTGTAGCCTTAAATAAATTAGAAGCGTTATGGTGGGCTCTGAATAGGTTAATGTGTGTGTGCTGGATATATTTTCTTTCCTCACTCACTCCTGCTGAAGCCTCGTAAACTTGACAGATGTAATTTGATCAAATAGACAAATTAAGCTAAAACTGACAACATCCAGCAGAAACAATATGTGCTTTATAAAACAATAATCCGAATTGATATTAAGTATTTGAGGTTTGGATGAGAATCATGAAATGTAGGGGCAGGGCAATATGGGTGCATAGGGGTATGAAAAAAAAGCTGCAATGAAAGACTACGACATTACAACCCGAATTCAAAAACATAAATAAAGACAGAATACGATGATTTGCAAATCATTTTCAACCTATTTTCAAGTGAATACTCTACAAAGACAAGATATTTAATGTTGTAACGGATAAACATTACTGTTTTTTGCAAATATTCACTCATTATGAATTTGATGCCTGCAACACGTTCCAAAGAAGTTGGATTTCGGACATTTTTACCGCTGTTACATCACCTTTCCTTTTAAAAACACTGAGGACATTAATTTGTAGGTGGAATTCCTTCCTGTTTGTGCTTGATGTACAACTTCAGTTGCTCAACAGTACGTGGTCTCCGTTCTCGTATTTTACACTTCTGCATAACGCGCCACACATTTTCAATGGGAGACTGGTCTGGACTGTAGGGAGGCCAGTCTAGTACCCGCACTCTTTAACCACGAAGCCACCTTGTAGTAACACGTGCAGAATGTGGATTGGCATTGTCTTGCTGAGGCGTTGCTTGGACGGCAGCATGTGTTACTCCAAAACATTTATGTGCCTTTCAAGATTGATGGTGCCTTTACAGATATGCAAGTTACCCCTGTATGCATGTATGTTCTTTTTGAACGCTGTTATTTAGATTTTGTGTAAATCGCTCATTTCAACAGTAACACTACGTTCAGCTCCTCTGTATGGTCTCCTGGAACTGCCTCCTAATTGAGCCCAAACATTAATGGAGAACTCAAACAGAAGTTTGCAAATGTTTTTTGTGTTCACTGAATTGTAACATACCTGTCGCATCAACATTAAGGAGTGTAAACAGGTTAATTGTAAAACAGCCCCAGCGTCAATAGAACAGACATTTTAAAAGAGAAATTGTTCAAGTACCTGAAGCAGGGCAGCTTTTATCATTAGCCAAGTAGCACAACTGGCTTTGAGATGAGTCATCTACACTGTGAGCTGATGTGTTTGCTCTTCAGATGCTCTAACATGGAAGTTGTGCTCCCAGGCCAATTAAGGATTTACAATTGGTACAACTTTGGAGGATGTTGTTCTTGAGGATCCCATCATGCTTTAGTAAGCGCTCCAGTAAGCAATAACGTAAAAACATTATTGGGTATAGTGAGAAACACACCTGACGATTTCACGGACTAACCGACTGTTAAATTAGTTGCCAAAATTAGTAACTTTATTAAATAAGCTGATTAATTAATGCTCCCTTAAACAATTGTCCCTCAATGTATTTTCTCCCAATTTGGCTTCTCCAGGCGCACATCATGGGTCAGTTTAGTTTGTCGTGTGCCTGTGTGTATTAGAAATCATCTCTTTAAATTGCTCTTTTAATAAAATCTAAACATGGGCAGATCATTAGAGTTAAATGAGTACCAGTTTATCTTTAGTCTCTTTTTGTGTGTGTTTTAGGTGTGGATCTGTATGAGGCCATTGTCCTGCAGATGAGCCTTCTTTCGGGGCTGTTGCGGCGCAGACCCAGATAATCCCTGGTGACTGCGGCCCAGGCCCCGCCCCTACCCAGTATGCCCAACGCTGTTCGAGTGGGGAGCCTGAAGGACCCCGAGATCGCTGAGCTATTCTTTAAGGAGGATCCTGAAAAGCTCTTCACCGACCTCAGAGAGATCGGCCATGGCAGCTTTGGTGCCGTTTACTTCGTAAGTGTCACTTCTGAATAGTTTTACTGGTGTCTAAAATAGGATTGTCTAAAACAATGTGTATGCTTACTGCTCGTTGTGTTGGGCTCACAGGCACGAGATGTGCGCACTTCCGAGGTGGTGGCTATCAAGAAAATGTCCTACAGTGGTAAACAAACCAATGAGGTTGGTATGTTTTTGAAAGTTACTTATGGTTTAGTTTTCGGACTCAGCTGTCAGTTGCACAACTGTGTCGTATCTGCACTATTTTGGCACTTGGATACTATTCTGCTTTATATGTCTACTAATGTATTCAATATACCGCACACCGCTCTCATCAGATCAGATTCAGAAATTAAATGGGGGGAAAAGCTACATTCATTGATCCTTTCATTTTCTTATCCACGTCATTATGTTCCTGGTTTGAAAGAAGTCGTACCCTAATCAGCAGAACCAACTCTAGACAGGTCATCAATTGATTGCAGGGCACATACACACAGACTCGTACCAGGACACATTAGAGACACCAACTGACCTTTCCACATCTACAGAATGTGAAGAACAGTTTACATGTTCTTGCCATGTCAGCATGGTAGGTAGGTAGTACCTAAGAACATGTAAACTCCATACAATCTAAGGCGAGAATGAAACCTGGGAGCTGTTTGGAGTTCACTCCACCACTGTTCTAGACTAGAGAGTTCACTCCACCACTGTTCTAGATTAGAGGGTTCACTCCACCACTGTTCTAGATTAGAGGGTTCACTCCACCACTGTTCTAGATTAGAGAGTTCACTCCACCACTGTTCTAGACTAGAGGGTTCACTCCACCACTGTTCTAGACTAGAGAGTTCACTCCACCACTGTTCTAGACTAGAGAGTTCACTCCACCACTGTTCTAGATTAGAGGATTCACTCCACCACTGTTCTAGACTAGATTAATTTTACTCTCCTCTTGCTCAGTTGCTTTGCCTTATGTTTTTGGTCACTGACTTGTGTTTAACTTTTTGTATTTTTGTTAATAAAAGACAAAGAAAATATAGGCTAGGCAAACCTTTACACCCAACTGCAAATTGTTCTACAGTAAAACTTGCAAAACTCCATACAATATTATCCATAACATATTTAACCATGTATAAGCATTAACATATTTTTGCTCATTTTCCTCATAGAAATGGCAAGACATAATCAAAGAGGTGAGATTTCTGCAGAGGATAAAGCACCCGAACAGCATTGAATATAAAGGCTGTTACCTGAGAGAGCACACAGCATGGGTCAGTGCAAAATAACAGCATTTCGTTATAAGCACTTTTAATGGTTTAAAGCTTCTTTTGAATAAATTACTTGAATTGCAGGTTGAAATTTTTCTTGTATATTTAGTGTGAGATTAGGCTCATTAAATAGAACTGTGTTAATTCTGCAACATTTCTGTCTGTATGTTCATTTTCTTTATTCTTGGATTGTAGGTGTGCACTGAAGGTCAGTTATATATTGGATATTTAAGGTTATATATATATAAGGTTTCTGTATGTCTCCTCTTTCTGTCTAGCTTGTAATGGAGTATTGTCTGGGCTCTGCATCAGATGTCCTGGAGGGTAAGTACTGATGTTTTTAATGCTTGCTCAAAATCCTGATCACTGCAGAGATATTGACAATGCAGCAACAATTCGACACAAACATGAGCTGAACATGTTTAAACATTCATCTTCTGATTTAATTCATATATTTTATTTTCCATGCTACAGTACACAAAAAACCTTTACAAGAAGTAGAGATAGCAGCAATTACCCATGGTGCTCTACTGGGGCTGGCATACCTTCACTCCCACAACATGATTCACAGGTAAGACTCTGAGTCTTATTTATGGGTTCTGGGAATGGATAGTCCACATTCTGCATGTGTCTGATAGAACTGGCACTTAACTGTGTATTTTATCCAGGTTTACTCAGAAAGTCTCAAGTCTGTGAAAACCAGTGGCAGTTTTATGTAGTCTTTAACTTTTGTGTATTACATATAAAATCTTGGTTGTCCAAGAATGTATTTTTTGAGTGCTGGTCCTCCCAAGGTTTCTTTTTTATAACATTTAGTGGGCTTTTTCTTTCCACTGTTACCTTAGGCTTGCTCAGTTAGGGAAGTGGGGATAGTTGCTTCGAGACAAAAGTCTGTGGTACCAGACGCTATAAAAAACATTTGGCTTGAAGTACCATTCGTGTCCAGAAATTCTGTACACTGTAGGTTATGTATCTTCCTGCACCATCAATCAAAAATATGTTTGATTTAAGCTTTACTAGAATGCTCAATAGGGCAGTAGCGCAGGTGGTTGGCACGGTTGCCTCACGGATCCATAGGTCGATTCCGACCTCGGACTCGGCCTGTGTGGAGTTTGCTTGTCCTTCCCATGTCTACATGGGATTACCCGGGGTACTCTGCCTTCCTCCCACATTCCAAAGGCATGCATACGGGTAATTGGGTGCTCTAAATTGACCCACTATGAATGTCTCACTAGTATTGATGTATCCTTGCTCCTGTCGTGAAAAGTAATACATAAGCAAAATACATAAGCAAGAATGGTCAATGTAAATCAATATGTGTACTTCCATTAGCTGCTACTGATGCTTTATGAACTAAAATCTTTGTCCTTTTCACCAGAGACATCAAGGCTGGGAATATCCTGCTGACTGAGCCTGGCCAAGTCAAACTGGCTGACTTTGGCTCTGCTTCCATTGCTTCTCCTGCTAACTCTTTTGTGGGAACTCCATACTGGTGAGTGGCTTTTTTTCCATCTACTTATCCTATGACTATGCCATCCCAACCCTGCTAAAGTTACATCAATAAGAAAAGTAGTCTGGTTTATTGTTATTGGAAAAAAAATGTGCTATGGACAAAACCTCTTCTCACCGTAGCATAAATAGTGTAGTGGATGATTCTTGAAAAAGCGAAAAGACGTGTTAATTGTTGCTCTGTGTGTATATGTATGCGTGTGTGTGTATATATGTGTATGTGTATATGTGTGTGTGTGTGTGTGTGTGTGTGTGTGTATGTGTGTGTGTGTGTGTGTGTGTGTGTATGTGTGTGTGTGTATGTGTGTATGTGTGTATGTGTGTGTGTATGTGTGTATGTGTGTGTATGTGTATGTGTATGTGTATGTGAGTGTGAGTGTGAGTGTGTGTGTGTATGTGTGTGTGTGTGTGTGAGTGTGTGTGAGTGTGTAAGTGTGTGTGTGTCTAAGACCATGGTCCTTACTATGATAATGTTTGATCTCAAACTCACGGCCAATCTTGTGATATCTTTCCTGTGTGTGTGTTTATATTTGGGTGTGTTTATATCTGTGTTTGTGTGTGTTTATATCTCTGTGTGTGTGTGTTTATATCTGTGTGTGTGTGTTTATATCTGTGTGTGTGTGTGTGTGTTTATATCTCTGTGTGTGTGTGTTTATATCTCTGTGTGTGTGTGTTTATATCTGTGTGTGTGTTTATATCTGTGTGTGTGTGTGTGTGTGTTTATATCTGTGTGTGTGT
>JAUZST010074448.1:0-21355 GCA_034779995.1 Parotocinclus haroldoi
TGTGTGTGTGTGTGTGTGTGTGTGTGTGTGTGTGTGTGTGAGTGTGTGTGTGAGTGTGTGTGTGTGTGTGAGTGTGTTTTTACAAACATTTGTGATTTGTGAAAGAACGGGTCGCTCTCAGGAGCTCAGTGAATTCCAGCGTGGAACTGCGATAGTGTGCAACAAATCCTTTCATGAAATGTTTCACAGTCAACCGTCAGCTGTATTATAAGAGAATGGAAGCGTTTGGGAACGACAGCGACTGCCACGACGTGACGGAGCGAGGGCAGCGGATGCTGAAGCTCATAGTGTGAGTCGATCACTACAGAGCTCCAAACTTCATGTGGCCTTAAGGTTAGCTCAAGGAAGCTTCATGGAATGGGTTTCCATGGCCGAGCAGCTGCATCCAGGCCAAACCTCACCAAGTGCAATGCAAAACGTCAGGTGCAGTGGTGTAAAGCACGCCACTTCTGGACTCTAGAGCAGCGGAGGAGCGTTCTCTGGAGTGACGAGTCACGCTTCTCTATCTGGCCATCTGATCTGATGGACGAGTCTGGGTTTGGCGGTTGCCAGGAGAACGGCACTTGTCTGACTCCACTGTGCCAAGTGTACAGTGTGGGGGGGTTATGGTGTGGGGTTGTTTTTCAGGAGAAGGGCTTGACCCCTTAGTTTCAGTGAAAGGAACTCTGAATGCTTCAGCATATCAACACATTTTGGACAAGTCCATGCTCCCAACTTTGTGGAAACAGTTTGGAGCTCGGCCCCAATGTCTCCTAGTTTTTGTGAGGAGTATTCTTAACTTCAGTATTAGCTGGCCCCCCAAATCTGAAGCCTTGGGACAGATTGGGAAATGCAAATAAAAATGGTTTGCTTTTTTCCATTGCAGACAGTATGAATGGTCAACTTCATATCATTTAAAAAACATCCATTCTTATTCAACGTCCAGCTCTTATTTATTTATTTATTTATTTATTTATTTTGTATTGTAGGCTGATTTTGGGTTCAGCGAGCATCACCAGAATGAAGTCATAAACTACATGCGTTTTGCCCGTTCCAAGAGGGTCCTGCGACTGAAGACAATTGATTCATGCTTTCAGGAGCTCAAAGACAGCAGGTTACATTTCACATTTAAGTGATATTTATAAAAGAGGAAGGACAGTTTGATTTCTTAAACTTGGTTTTAGCCATAGCTAAAAATTACTAAAGTTCCTGCTTGCTCTACAACCAATACACCACCCCTATTCCACCCCTATTCCACCTCTATTCAGTAAGCAGTTTTAAACAGCAGGTTTTTCATTCATTTTGACTTTTAATTTTTAACTTTCAAAAGTTGTGCTTCTCGAATAAATGTGAGCTTATTATAGACGGTGACAAATGTCAAACTGATATTATATAGTTGCTTCATCGCGTAGAGTTAGAGAACTAGGGTTAGAAGCTGGGTTGCATGCTCTCCGTAATCAGCTTAGGAGCTTGGTGATCTGGGAAGAGATCGAAGTAGAACCGCTGCTCATCCACATTGGGAGTGGCCAGTTCAGGTGGTTTGGGCATCTGGCATCTTGCTGGAGGTATACCAGGAATGGCTAACTGGGAGGAGGATACTGGGTAGGCCCATACTGGGTATACTGGGAGTGGCTGGAGGTACCCAGGAGGAGCTGGTAGAAGTTGCAAGGGGCAGAGATGCCTGAGCTTGTTTGCTTGCTCTGTTGGCATCACGACCCTGACTGGATAAGCTGAAAACTAGATGAATGTAATGACAGAGACTTGGAGAAACGTATCAAACATAATTATCATTAAACATAATAATCCGATAAAGGCAGAATATCAGATGTTGTCAGTAATCCAGTCATGGAGTTTGCATGCGTTTGAGTAATCAAATAATAGGAACTTTATCTAATAACTAATAATAGGAGCATTAACTAATCAAATAGAGTATATAATATTGCATGTCAGCGACCGCAAAGTGTTCCATAGCCAAACCAAACTCCAGGGTTGCCAGATCCCACCCTGGTCAATGTAAACAGACCCAAGCTAATTCTCTAAGATTAAGCATAATGCCAACCACGTTGTTTTTCCCACTAGCTGCTCTGTGCACAGCTGAATCCGACTGAAATCGGCTAACTGGGGTACACGCTATTAGTAGTAAGACTACTGGGGTAAAATCCAGCTTTCTTAATTTGATTGCATGATCTAATTTGTAGATCTGGGTATGCTGTGTATGACCACTTGAATAATCGGGCAACTGCCGCAAGATCTGCTAGATCGTTCTTGCCATATCGCAGGAAATGCAAATAGCATTAAGCTATTCCTTAGAGTCAAGCGTTCAGGTTTACTGCACATGATGCACAACTAATGTGAGAAGCCCAAGGTTCGTCATGGTCACCAGTTTTAAATAAAAGTAAGCCCTGGAGGGTTACTTAATATGCGCGGTCATTTTGCAACATTGGGAGATGCTTGACGTCCTCTTAAGCAAATGCTAGCCACAATGTAGCGACACTGCAGCTATATATACAATATATTGACAAGTGTTCCCAGCAGGCAGTAAATCCTAACGTTACAGTTATTAATCTATGCTACAAGCAGTTTTTAGAGTCTGTCTGCCAGCATTTAACCTGACTTGGCATGGTCAAGCATGCATATTTGTACTGTTGTGTCATACGCTATAGTTTTATTCTTTATTTTATAACACTATATCTTTACTCAATTTTCATATGAACCCATGTATCGTTCTATTGTAGTTTTAATAATGTTATTCTCTATTTCCATACAATTATTCATACAATTTTCATAATATTGTATGAAAATTCATTCTAGTTAAATAATTTAGACTCTATATGTCTCTTAAATTTTATTTTTATACATCTGTTTACTTCAATTGCTGCTGTAAATGTTTTAATTAGGTAATGTAGTTTGTTTCTTACATATAACCTCTAAGCTGCCCAAGGAGATTGGGTCCATTTTTGAGTCTTGGTCCTCCCAAGGTCTCTTCATTGTGGTCGTGGTCGTAAGGCTAGCCCACCGGAGCACCACTCTTTACCTGTTCACCTGTCCAACAGGTTTACCCTCCTCAGTGAAACGCCCACTAAGCTCGAGTGATGGGTCACTTTGTTTTAGTAAAATATCTACAGAACAGTATGTGAATATTGGAAAGTGATTTTTCTGATCAGCAGAATTATTTAAAAAATTAATAAAGTGTTCAGGAAGCCAAAACGTTTCTTCCTGTTTTATAGTGTGTCATAAAGAAACAAAAAAAAAAACAATATCCTATAAATACAACTTACAGTTTCGGTTTTTAGCTTAGTGTGTCCAAAATGTTATTTTGCCCAAGGATGTTGGTGTCACAAAAAATTTCCCTTCCATCTCGGTGCAGTGTGTAACCGTTTTTCATGTAGATGGCGAATTTTTATTCAAAGCAAAACAAACAAAAAAAAACCCTTTTATAAAAAAAAACCTCTTTCCCAGCGCCTCTTACTATCCCCCCACAAAAACAGCTTTATTATTACCGTATATTCATCTTTTTTTATTATTATAAAGGCGATATTTAAAGGACGTTCCAGAAAGTCTTGGTAAAATGAAACCTCGTAAACTGCCAAGCTTTTGGATGTTTTGGTGCCGAGCTTCGGGTGGAGTGTTTTCTTCTTTTTTACCTTCATTTAGATTGGTTGAGGAGACCTTCACAGTGGACGAGGTGACAGACATGCTAAATGGACTGCAGGTAGTGGTGCGGGGAGAGGTGGAGATCGAGCTAATCAACACAGCCCACACCAATGTTCTTCTCCTGCGCCAGCTATTCTCCCAGGCTGAGAAGTTCTACTTGAGACTGCAAACGGATATCTCCGAGTTAGAGAACAGGTACATTACATTTTCCTGTGCAGGAGAAAACTGATTTTATGCATCGATAAATTCCAGCTAGCTAGATCTCAACTAAAGTCTTGCCAGTTTGAACATTAAGTATCCCTGTACCAGATCTCTATGAAAGTTGGATTTATTACTGCATGACATGCGTAAACAGTACAGTACAATACAGTAGTTTTGTACAGGTTCGATATAGGTTACTAGCCAACAACAAGAAAGGGGCCTGAAAGACAAAACCTAAATCCTTTTTGTCTTCCTTTCTGTTTTCATACATGTCAGTTTTTTTTTCTTTGTAGTTTTTCTTTTCAGTAAAGTCAGGAATGTATAAAGTATAGCAATATCCTGACGCACCATACAGGCCACACCTCTACAAAGGTGCAGCAATGCATAACGGCATTATCTGACCGTCTATACCTTGTCAGGCTGGTGCCTGTTTATGGATGACTAGCCTGAAAGACTTTCGGTACCGAGGTCCTATGATGCGCTCCTCTGGCACCCTCTGCTGGCTATATGGTGGCACAGACCAAGATGACGTAATTGCATCTTTTGCAACGTAAACCCTAAACCCGTTGTCTGAAACTGTCACGAGTTTGTCGTGTGCCATGTTTAAGCTTTAAGCGCTTTAAACGTTTGCTATCCCTGTTGATCTCTGCTCTCTGGCCCGGTCTAACATGAACAGTTTTAAAGTAAACAAATCAGTATTTATTATTATTATTTTTTCATTTCGACAAAAACGTTTTGAATTTTGGGGTTATACTTTTATGAACAAATTATTGGTGCATTTCTAGTTATTTTCTAGTTATTTCAAAGTGTCTGCTAATGTGTTGCACATTCATTGTATGTGTTATAAGCCAAGCGTGAGTTTAAGTAGATGTTTTGTAAAGAGGGAAAAAATGGGTTTTTGTGGAAAAGCTCTGGGCACCTTACATCACCTTCTTATCCAACCTCAATGTAAAACATTTGTTGTCGTGATAGTGCGCTCCAAACCATGAAAGAAAAAAAAAAACTTTCCAAGCCGTTAATAGCCAAATTGTGCTATCATGGCCTAAAGCTCAAACAAACAAAAAAGTCCCCTAAAATAAACCCCCCCTTGTGACACATGATGCCCCTGGTGATCCACTGAATATGAAAACTTTTGTACTCCATATGTAAGGACCTGTAGCAGGGGAAAAACTCACAAATCATTGTGGAGCAGGTCTGACTGTAAAATATAACGGGGTTTTAAATAGAACCACTGACATTGTGGTATAAGTGTAGATTCCTTGCACCAGAAAGCCCAGTTATTTCAAATATGAATTCATTAATAATGAATAAATAAACTTTATTAACGTATATACACGTACCGACCGCTTTATTAGGCAACTTTATTCAGCTGCATGTTAACACAAAAATCGAATCAGCCAATAATATGGCGGCAACTCAATGCATTTACTTATGTAGACGTGGCCAGGACGATCTGCTGAAGAAACCGAGCAACTGGATTTGGAACAAAGTGACGTAGCGTGTTTGTTTATTCTAGACTGGCTGGAACGAGTATTTCAGAAACTGCTGAAATACTAGGATTTTCACACTCGGTCATCTCTGCCATGGGGAGCGGCAGTCCTCAGAGCAAAAATTGAGAATGACCATTGGTTTTGAGCAATTGGAAAGGCAACAGTAATCCGAATAACCACTTGCTACAACTGATATATGCTCAATTCAATTCCATTCCATTTACACTTAGCAGACGCCCTTACAGATACAGAGAGACTTACAACTTACGGTCTTAAAATTCAAGCAATCGTGGATTAAGGGCCTTGCTTAAGGACCCAACTGTGGCAGCTTGGCAGATGTGGGATTTGAACCCCGGACCATCATATCGAGGGTCCAGTACCTTCTCTGGTACCACAGAACAGCAGCTCAGAATGCACAGCACATGAAGCAAATGGGCTTCCTAAAACAGAATATAGGGAAACCGTTGCCTGGTCTCAATGTCCACTGTCACTTTCAGATGGTAGGATCAGAATCTGGTGTAAACGGCATAAAACATGGATCCACCCTGCCTTGTCGATCTGATTCAGGCTGGTAATGGTGTGTGGAATTTCCTTCTGAGCATCATACACAACCAGTTCAATACGTCATTGAAAGAACAAGCACTTGGCAGAGTATGGTGAGTTTTTAGCGACTGCTAAAAAGAAAAAGACGGCACACAGTCAGGCTGCCATTAACGCAGCCCACACTCGCCCAGTATGAGAATGACAGTCAGAAGGCTAAGCAAATAAGCCAAAAAATGATTGAATTCATAGGGTTAGATGACCAGCCTTTTTCAGCGGTGGAGGAATGGTTGCGCCTTCTAAGTATTTATTATTTTTCTCTTTTGGGAAAAGCGTCAGTAAAAACATGTTTTTGTCCAGTATAATTGGATTGTTCCTTTTCTTAACAGATCACGTAGCCAGCAGCACTCATCATAACTAAACTGAGAAATGCACAGTCAGTCAGTGCGATCGCTATCGGAATTCGGCAGCAAAAACATGATCGGAGCATCCCTAATATGTACAGTATATGCTTCTTACAAATATTAGGGGATAATTTAAAATGAAATAATTGTTTGTGAGCAGTATATATGCAGTGCACCTTGCCAGGAGCTCCGGGGGCTCCCGGAGACTGGGCCTGTGTTCATGTCACTCTAGGTGTACCACAGCCTTTAACCGACACCCTTATCCAGAGCAACGTACAATGGATACAGTTGTTTAGTATTAGTAGTATATTATCAATAAAAAAAATTAACCATTTCCTATAACATTTAGGCCACCCGTGGAGGATGGGTATCTTTTGGAGTCTTGGTCCTCCTTGGTTTCTTTCTTCTACATTCAGGGAGCTTATCCCGGCCACTGTTACCCTAGGTTTGCTCATGTTTGGATTGGTCTTTTAAGACTTATGATATTGTAAGGCTGCTTCGAAACAATGCACTGTTATGTAAATAAATTTGACTTTGGACTTCTAGAGTAAAATTCATGTTCTTGTGAATTAAGGGCCTTACTCAGTGGCAGATCCACGGCAGCTCGATCTTCTAGTCAAGTACTGTACCTCTGCAGTCCCACATCTTCATTATGCTTTTTGTAGTGTCACACAAAGTCTCGGTAGGGTTGACCGGGTCATAGCAATCGCTCCTCTCCTTTCAAAGAAAGCCACATCCTTCCGTACGGTGTAGCTAAAGGGCAGGCGTAGTAATGTCATCAGAAACCGCACAGTTCAGCCACGAGACAAACGTTACTTTATCTAGCTCTTGACAAACTGTTTGACAAATCCCACCTGTGCTGCAGGGTCCTTCTGAACTTGCGTGTGTGCTTCTGAAACGTTAGAGGTTGGAGCACACAAACTTAGAAGCTGACATTTGACGGCAGATGGAAAATCTGTCGGCAGATGTGCGAGCGCGGAACGAAAAACGTTCACAACAAATTAAGGTACTCCAGCTTATGTAGTGCACAAAGCATCCAATACAAACAAATAGGCTTGATTGTTGATCTTAGTGAACGTACTGAACTGACAATTTCAGTAGGTGAGGAGAGGTTTGTTGCTTTCACAATTTTGAGGTTTTGAGCTACACTAAACGCAGTGTCTGCACATACGTGTAACGTACCTGTGGTTTCCAAGGCCATGTTTTAGAGGGTAACGAAAACACAGATCAGAGAAAGGCAAGCAGTAAACACCCAAACAGTGGCAAATGTGAAGCTGCTGGCCCCCTTTTCCCAGCAGCTTAGGAACCTGGTGCACATCATAGCCTAAATGCACATGCTCAGGGAAAACGCCCTTCTCTTTAGGCCTCCTGCACATGTTGCTGTCTTATCAAACCACAAACAACAGCTTTGAAGCACTATTCCGTTTACGCTATTTGAAAATGTTAAACTCTTTGGGGAGTCTGTGTTAAACTATTGCAAAGATTGTAAACCATTATAAAGCTTATAGAGGTGTGTGTTTGTTTGTTTGTTCGTTTGTTTGTTTATATATATATATATCTCACACACACACACACACACACATATACTGTATACACACACACACACACACACATTAGTTTCCGCTTAATCCACATGGGGTCGCTGGCCAGTCGGTGCCTATGAACTGAATTGCGCTATGGGCACCAGTCCATCATAGGGCGCACACACACTAAGGGCAACTTTACAGACACCAGTTAACCCAACATGTCTTTGGACTGTGGGAGAAAACCCGAGTACCCAGAGTAAACCCACAGGGAGACAGGGAGGACATGCAGACTCCACACAGAAAGGAATAAAATCCAGGAAAGAATATGTAAGATGTATTTGAGTAAAGTACTTCAAATGCAATTATAACATTCTTTACATATTTTAAATACACCATCAGTGTTAATACTACACTAAAGTATGCTTCTTGTCACGAGGCCATGAAGTGACATTTTTACTATCCAACCCGTTTCCCATTTTTAATCCTACGTCTTTCTCCCCAGGGAACTCCTCGAACAAGTGGCAGAGTTTGAAAAGACCGATTTCAAGTCCAGCAGCAGGGTGAGTGCTTTTGGGTCCACAGTGGATAATACTTATAGAGATAAATTTGTTTGTGGTATTTCTGCGAGGTTAAAGAGGACACTTGTGTTATCACACCGTCTTCAGGCTAAGGTCTTAACATCGGGCGCCTTCTCATGCAACAGGTGTGTCATTGCATGTGAATCTGACGCATGTCAATGAGAGCTTTTGCTGAATTACAAATGCAAATGAGCTGAACATTTGGACTGCGTTTTGTGTCAAGAGATGTGTTTTATTGATTTTGTAAATAAACCGAGGTGGACACAATGCACGCACAACTGAATATTTCTGACAGTTTTAGTACGATTTACGAAGGCAGTGCAACATGGGGACACCTGCAGTCTGTTCCATCCACCCCAGGGATCACAGGGACTCCTTATCCTTAAATTGGGAAATGAACACAAATCACAGCATCTTAAGAGGTGAACAACTTTTAGGAGTAAGAAGGAGGACTTTTAGGAGGCTTAGGAGTTTTTAAGCAGAGGAGAAAACTGTGGAAAGATGATGGAGGAGAAGAAACATTCTCCAAACTCTGAATAACCAATTAGATCATGCAGGAACAATGTTTGCGGTTGACCTTATTAGAGACACATTCCCGTCTCCCAGTGCAACAATGCCGTAACACTCAAAATGAAAATTGCATGTGAACCAACAGTCACCGCTCATATGCTATCCAATAGATTAAATAGGCTACAGAAAATACTGGTATGTTAAATAATCTTTCAGTCAAATAAAGCAAATCCCTCTGCGTCCCTCTGCGTCCCTCTGCGTCCCTCTGCGTCCCTCTGCGTCCCTCTGCGTCCCTGTGCGTCCCTGTGCGTCCCTATTTTTTTTTTTTGTCTTTCTCTTGCTCAAAGTTGCTATGAGATCACCTCTAAATCACTTTTAAGCTTTCTAAGGATATTTATAAACACGGCTCCAGGTATTAATCTTTATGGACAGGAGAACATACCTGTCTCTACACCTGTCTCTACACCTGTCTCTACGACACCCTGGTTCAAGTCCCGGTTCAGATGGAATGAGGTTTTAGTTGGGTTTTGAGGAGCCGTTTGCTTGTTTGGTATTATTCCTCTCAGATCTGTACGATATTGGGAAAAAATGACAATGCAATATTTTTTCTGCAATGTATATTGCGCTATTTAACAATGCAGGAATATTTTGTCACACGCGCGAATTTTAATTAATCACCTGGAATTGCTTTGATCTCCTGTGCTTGACCTGGGACCGTTATTGGATACTGTTTTCGCCTTTTGTGTTGGACAATAAAGCCCAAGTCTACATTAAGCTGCATCTGGCTCCCCTTTTGCTACGATTGCTTACAACATTTAGCCGATTTCACCCGAAGTCAGTAATTCAGTAATGGGCTCCACCGTGAATGAAGAAGGTGCTGACTAGAAGGGATATTATTTGGTATGCAACAATGTGAACTATGACATTTTTGTTAGGATGTGTTTATACAGGCTTCTATATTTATATACAATATGCAACTATATACAATATATAGTTTATGAAATGCGTAATCATTTTGTTCCCGTTTAGGCAAATCAGGAGTCGACCAAACCCAAGTTGGCCCCACTGAATGAGGGAGGAGTCTCCGAACTACTCAACAAGGTAAACAGATTCTTCTTACCGTAGCCAAGAAAAATGCTTGTATAGTTTTTAGTTTCATCTTAACTCCAGACGTTTTTTAAAATCGTGAATATTAGTATAGCAGCACTTATTCCAATATACACCAATCACCCTACCTACAATCCCCAAATACCTACCTCCATTCCATAGGTGAAGCATTGTTGCTTTGCTGCATCGTTTTAGTTTTAGAATGCCATGTATAGAGACCTTTGGCGACCTTTGGTTACTTTAGAGTGATACTGAGCAGGAAATGTACTTTGTGAGCAGTGTAGAAAACCCAAGGCAGAGCGAAATCAAAACGATTTTGAGCAGAAAGCAAGTGCTGAGCTGAAAAACAGAAATGCTGGAGTGGAAGCGGAGTGATTACAGATCGAAAGGAGCAAAGGTGTAATTCACGCACTCCACTCGCGTGCTCTGGTGTTGAGCGCAACCACCACTTTTAAACATACTTGTACACCAGTATCTGTACAAACAACAGCTCTTAATGTCAGAAATAAAAATAGCAAAACGCTGACAAATGCAGTGAAGTTGAAGTTATATATAAGTCAGGATACTGAGCCTTTATGCTGTGGAGGAGATGAAGCTTGATTTGTAGTCGTGAAGTGAAATTTATTGTACTCCATGGGGGTGGTTTTTCCCAAAGTAGTCCCCGGAACTGTTTGGTGCAATCATGGTTTGAATCATCTGATCACCCCTGGTCTGTATAGTCTCCAGCTTCCGCCCTGAGGAGCTCTTGGACTAGGGAACTTTTGGTGATTAGAGAATGTTTGGGGCCAGAACCTGAAGGCACCTTCTATACTAAACTGAAACCTGAGTTTTTGGATCTGTGTTTGCCAAATGTTTCTACCTCACCGGAGGCCTTTGTGTTGGGGGCTGGGTCTGTGCGATGCGCAGCACAAACCAGGGGTGCCCCAACATTACACGCCTTGTGAGTTTTCATTCCTACTCTATTCATGTGCTTCGTTCCACTCGTCCAAGTCCTTTGCGTGTTTCTAGGTTGTTTAGCAGATTGCTGCCCAACAAATGTTCCTTTCTGTAACTGCTGCATCTTAGCAAGATTCTTCTTTACCATGACACTACAGTATACAGTCAGATTACATTATAATTAACTGCTGAGTTAAAAAATGTTAGGGTATTAACCAAACCTTAGGTTGAAATTAGTGGGCTACTACAGTTGTATTTAAACACTAGCTGAGTACTGAAGGCAAAGGTGCTTATATTGTTTTACCCTGTTTGTTTTATACCAGGAAATTTCCAGACTGCAGGAAGAAAATGATAAACTGAGAGCTAGACTCCGAACATTGGAAACCCAGGTCAAGTCATATATAGTTTTTCTTTGTTTTTTTTTTTTGTTTTTGTTTTTTTGCCTTTCATAAAGCACCGAATAGCTGTAAAGGTGGATAGTAAAGGTTCCACATTGACAGCTATTCCGTGCTTCATGGGATTCCGTGCTTTTTGGGATCCATGTTTGTAAATCTCTCTGTTGTAATTATGTACAGTAGTGCCTTGGTTCTTAGCCACCTCAGAATTTGCTTCTCGAAGCATTTTCAGTAAACATTAAAAAAAAAAAAAACTCCTATTCGTACTTGGCGCACGAGTTGAGACACATGACTCGTTTTAGACAAAGCATGATTCATGGGTCACGATTCATTACGCAGTGATTCTGAGTGACAGTGAAGCTTAGTTTATCATGTGTTTCTTTGTTTTCTTTAACATTTAGATAAGTCACAACGGGTCCTAAAAAGGTTACTTTTAACAGTCAACCTAAATGAAATCGGGAACTGAATCCTATAAAACACAGGCTGCAAAGTGTTTTGCCTCGACTTTTCACTTTCAGTCCATTTCTCACCAAATTGCATGTGATTTTTTTTTTGTTTTTTTTTTTCTTCCCAACACTTCATTATAAGATTTATGTTGATGATTTTGGCCACATGTAGGTTAATTAAGTGTTCATGTATAATGAGCGCCGCTATTGTACAGTATAGATTATGTCTAAACACGTCCATTGTAAATCAGCGAGAATCTGCCCAATACAGTTCCATTAATGCATATAATACCTTATACAGTGTGGATTTTCTGGGGGTCTGGAATGGATTCATTCAATTTACATTATTACTTATGAGAAACATTTACTCATCATTTCCGGGACTCGACGAGCCTTCTGGAATGAATTAATGATGAGAACCAAGGTACAACTGTATTAAATGTCCAAAAAAATACTGATACACTGCCGATTTTCCCACCTACTAAGAATTTAGAATGTAGGTCTGTAATATATCATGGGTACACCTCAACCATAAGAGACAGAATTAAAAAAAAAATCAGAAAATCACATTTGTATTATTTGTAAATAAGTAATCTAAAAAGAATAGCGTGTACTTGTAAATATGGATAAATACAACTACAAATTGTTATCCTAATGCCTTTCTCAAGGCAAGCAAGGTAGCTTAGTGGTTGGGGTACTGGACTGTAGACCAGAAGGTCTAGTGTTCAAATCCCACCTCTACAAAGTTGTCACTGTTGCCACTGCATCAGCTGTAAGTGAAAAATGCACCGATACCGCTTTTCGTCATGCCAAGTACAAGTTCTTGCATTCGGGTACTTGCCGATCCCATATACCAACAAGCTGTAAAATGCCATTATGTAGGCTATGGGTGCACTGGATGAGAAGTCCAAGGCTGAGAAGGCACTGAAGGATCTTCAGAAGGTGCAGGGAGATCAGCAGGTATGTCTGTACAGAGAAAGATCTTTTTTTCCCTTTATTTGTCCAGCTTTTACCATTTGTACAATGCTTAGCATGTACAATATAAGAACCATAATTCATATTCACTCATTTTTGCTTCGCCCCTCAAAATTAGTGCATGTGGTTCTTTCCTGTGGTGTTGCACTGATTATTTATTTTTGTTTCCTGCATTATCTTCTGCTTGGTTCCTTGAAATGGGATGGTATGTACTGCTGCCGATTTGCACACTTCTTATCAGAGAAGCTAGGCGTTGCACTATGATGCACTATTTGACAAGGCCTTGTGACTGAATTGTTGTTCTCTTACTACGTAGCACGCTTTGCACGTTCAGGAGCTCTCCAACCTGGAGAACACGGTGGCAGCCATGCAGGTCGACTTTGAGAAGACACTGAACGCCAACGCCGTATCGCAGAAAGAGCTGCAGGAGAACCTGGTGTCAGCAAAGCATGAGCTGCTGCGTGTTCAGGAACAGCTCTCCCTCGCTGAGAAGGTACTGACTGTTTATTTAACGCATCTCAGCTTTATATACAGCTAATCTGCTTATGATAAAGTCTTGCACTCTATTGTCAGGATTGTTGTTGTTATCCTAGACCGTTAATAATTCTGATCCTGATTGAACGGAATTGGTTCCAGAAGGCTGGTTTGAACTCTGATTGGTTTAGCCCTAATCAGTCAACTGATGCAAACTTAAAGTTAAGGTCCTCGTTCAAGAATCCAATGGTGGCAGCACTCCTGGTTCATAATCCAGCATCCAGTACCATGAGTCCACCTTATAGACCTATAGTCGATGTATAGTTTATTCTCCGGTAGGCCCTGGCACCTGTATCAATTAAAACCAGTCATAGCATTGCCGTTATTATCTTAATTAATAATTCCATATCGACACAGTGGAACATTAGAGCTCGAATAATTGTAATAACAAGTAATGACCCCTCAATCAGGGACCCCTCTCACCCAAGCCACACTTTGTATAACCTTCTACCTTCTGGAAGGAGATACATGAGCATCTGAACAAGAGCCAGTTGGATCAGGAACAGCTTCTTTATATACATGCAGTGTAGAAAATAAGTATTTAATACAGCGATCATTTTGAACTTTTCCCACCAACAAAGAATGGAAAAGTCTGGAATTCTTACTGTAGGTGGAAACATCATACTTTGGGGGTGCACAGCTGAAATGTACCTACAATAAAAATTACAGGCCTCTCCATTCTTTGTATGTGGGAAAACTTGCAAAATTTCCCAGATGTATCTGCAATTCTGGTAGCATTTAATTGCCATGTACTTTTCCTGTAAGTTGAATCCATCCGTCCACCTATGAAACCATTCCCTTTTCGAGCATATATTTGAATCGTGTCAAACACTACCTGCTGCGCCATCGCGCCGCCTGCAAAACAAAAACAAAAAACAAAAAAAAAAACCCTGATATAAAATGTATGTAATGGAAACTGACATCACTTGCATGTTTTGTATTTATTTAGGAACTAGAGAAGAAGTTTCAGCAGACAGCTGCGTATCGAAACATGAAGGAGATTCTGAATAAGAAGAATGATCAGATCAAGGACATCAGGAAAAGACTCCAGAGGTCAGATCAGTTAAATGTCTAAATATTACATAATTAACATTAACGCTTTTGGTCACATGACCGCTGCAAACCCAGCCCCACCCTGAGGAGCACTGGGACTTGGGAACCCATGTACACTGAGGCTGGAAACTGTGTATACATTCCGTTTCTTTATTTCTGCCTAAAGATGACTTCACAATCTGCACAATCAAATTGGCAGATCTAACATTAGACAAGCAACCCACTTAAATGAGTCATGGCAAAAGTATGTGAACCTTGCTTTCAGTATCTGGTGGGATCCCCTTGTGCAGCAATAACTGCTCACTAATTTGAGGCATTTTCTCCGTAACGAAACCTTTTTAACTGTGGGATTCTGGTGGGTTTCAAAAATATTACATGAAATAGCTTCATTCCTTTTTAAACATTTTTGGGAGAACAACGTCTTTCAGAATCAGTTCACAGACAGACAGTCCACCAAAGGTCAGGCACTATTTGGGTGGTTGATCATTCTGAGCATTGCAGTGACACCGAGGTGTCGGTGATATTTTGGTGTGTTTAGGTAGTGCGAGCAGTTTAGATACAGCAGTGCAAATCTGCTCCAAAATACAGTCGTATCACTTTAATGCATTGTTTGCACATTATGCTGCTTTACTGCTTTTAAAAGCTGTTCTGATATGTTAGTAAACCTTTTGCGTTTTTGTGCATTTTTTTGGTTTATCACAGCTGAGAAAACATTAAAAATCCAGTTTGGGTCACCTTTTCTGCTGTTTTTCACAGGTACGAGTCTGATGACTGAAGCCTTGCTTTATGGGAAGACTTACTTTAGGTACTTTTATGGACGTAAAAGGAGCGGAATACCAGGTCATCCTTATTTTTTCCTCTCCTACATGATAAGGGACCAGTGAAAGGAAAACCTAAAGGTGGAAAATGCTTTCTTTTATATAGAAATTCTGCTACTCTAAGGTACCTTTTAGTTAAATCTGCTCATCAGATAAACACGGGCTAATGTTTTTTTGTTTTTTTTTGGCTTGAAATGTTATTTTAAATGGGTATCCTGTAGTTCATGAACATGTGTGGCTTAATGTATGTATGAACACAAGTGCTTTGAAGGCACGTATGTAAGAATCACACGACAAGACATCCTGTGTGGAAAGTATACTTTTTAAACATTTTGCAAACAAATAATAGTGCAGTCGTTCCCCGTTTTATGATGGCTTGTTTTTTTTTTTTGTTTGATAAAACGCAATAGCCTGATTTTAGAGTTCCAATACGATTTTTATAACACTGTACGCAGCACCAAGGACTATGGGTTTTTATTTTTGTGTCTCGCTCCCAATACATTTTTCAATAAATTTCCTGAGATATTCAACACTTTCTTATAAAATAGTCTTAGTTTGAATTATGCCCAGCTGTAGGTTCATGTAAGCATTTTAAACATGTTTAAGACCGCGCTATGATATATACAGTGTATATGCAACTCTTGAGTTTATAATTCATTCAAATTTCCATTGCTTTATTAAGAACGTTATCGCCATCATAAATCATTGAGCGTCTGTATAGCATAAACATTTACCACATGCAGAACATGTTCCTTACCATGATTTATTACAAACGTGCTGAAATGGGTCATATTTAAAGCTGGGAAAATTTGAATCTTTCCTTTTTTTCTTTTTAGAAGCAACCCTTGTTTGTGCTTTGCAACTACAAACCTTTGCGCTGTAGAAATCTTCTCTGTTTATTATTTTCACTTTCAAAAGTTCTCAAATGAATCAATGTTAATGTCTGTCCGTTAGGGCTGTGCCGTATCTTTCCCCATAATACCGGTATACATTTTTTAGACGATATAAAGCACCCATACATATCGTGATATTTCGACGTCTTTACGTAATGACGTAATGGATTTGGAGTACTTCCATTATGTGACTCCTAGGCAGAGCAACACGTATGGCAGAAAGTGGGTTGTGTGGAGGTGGAGATTGTCCCAAAAAGGGGAGCGACTTCGGTAGTGCCGAGGTGGTTTTGGTACAAAAAAAATCAGATGTACAACAAACTACAGCGATACGTAAGCTACACAAAAGGTCTGTACCAACAAATCTAAATCTTCACCTCCTCAAGCAGAAGCACGTAGGCGAGTACGAGGAAAGTCAAAAATGCCGCGAGGTCGCAATTGTAATTATTAGGGCCATATCGGCCATCCCTAATGCCCATACAGATCCTTTATCAGATCTTTACCTGGACGATAAAATGGTAGAAAACTTTAACTTGCTTCCTGTATTGCACATTCCACAAGATGGTAGCCACATTAGCTGAGGATGGAGACGTTTTTGTGGATGCAGTGTCACCGTACTGGGTTGTTCATGTACTTTATGGTGGTGGTAAGGTCATGAACGCGACCGATTTGGAAGTAGACCGTGGAATAAAACTTTAAAGCATTTTGGTTCCTCGAAATGAACGTACTGCCAAAAAACACCAAACCTGCTATAAGGGCTAAACAGACCCATGGTCAGTGCGTTGTCCCACCAATTTTTGCCCCTACTGAAAACCGATAATGTATACTAATTGTTGTATGTATTATTATTTTTTGTTTTAATGTGCTTTAAAAGCATCTGTTTGTTTAAATACCCTGCTTACAAAAATTAGGGGATTCTTCAAAATGAAAGATCCCCTAATGAAAGATCCCCTCATTTTTTGTGAGCACTGTATGTATAGCCAGAAACATATCGTACTTTTTCATTCTATATATAAGTTCTAGGCATTGTATATATTTTTTTTCATTGGCATTCAGTTTTCCATCTGCATGCTTTGATAGTTCCTTTTATTCTGTTTTCTAATGGTAAGGACCAGCATGGATCAGGTAATACACTGCTCATAAAAATGAGGGGATGTTTCAAAATGAATATGAAGAGGATCCACAACCCTAATCTAACCCTAGATCCTCCTCATGCCCCATCAGTGTGTTTGGGCACTCTTGGGTGACCGTACATTCTACTGAACAGTCAATGCGTGAGCACTCTGGTCCAGTTTAACACGCTTCTGTTCACCCCCATGAATATATCACTTGCTAATCAATTACAATAATTAGTTTTGCATCTCGTGTGAGTAATTAAACAACTTTTCTTTGCTCAAACTTTTCATTTGCTTTTCTGACGTCCATGTTTAATGAAATAAAATCAAAGGCTTATTTTTAAATCACTGCATATTCGTTTGGAAATGTCCCTTTAAATATCCCTGTAAGCAGTGTATTTGGGTGGTGGATGATTTTCAGAAGTCCAAAGTAAGAGTTTAGCATTGCAAATAAATAAATCAGTGATAACTTAATTTTTGTTCCACTTTTCCTGGTGGGGGTTGCAGTGTATGTCAGTAAACTTTGGGTTGTATCATGAAGGATGAACCATATATGCCACCATTATTTAGCCCATTTTGATATCCTGTCTTCCTACATTTGCTAATCACTGGTTTCTCAGCATGTAATGGTTTTCTGTGCATAAATCTGTTTTAAAACGTCGCCTTCTCTGCGACATTTTGCTAAAATTCTCTGCCTCCATCCACCATCTTTGGTTAGAGCCTATAGAAGCTCCAGTCCAGGGGGGGACGGACAAAAATACCTTTTTGTTTTCTATTAACGGGTCATTAATTGTTGACTTAAGTACTTCCCCAGTTCCTCAAATCTGTACATTAAAACAGGAAATTATCAAATCATATATTCCCCCACTCGGACCTAGTCAGAGGTGAGTAGAGGTGAATCCTCTGTGCTATTAGTTTAACAAAGATTTACTCACATACTAAAAAACATCTTATTTAGAAAGTTGCACTTTAGTACTCTGTTACTCATTACATAGTATGGACAAGGAATGTATTAAGTGTATTAATATTTGCATATCATTTTGCAGATGCTGCTTTATTTTTAATTTGAATTTTTTATCCCTTGCTCCGAGTTTGGCACCTGTCCCCAGTGCAAAGGCGCAAGCCAATCCACTGCGGGTCTGAGCTGCGGTTGCTGTGCTGGAAGGTAATCCTCTGTCTTCCCACTTTATTAGGTACACCTTTTCAACTGCAGTGACATGGCAGGATTCCAATGCATTTCAGTGTGTAGACTTGGTCAGGACAACCTTCTGAAATTCAAACATTCAACAAAAAGTCAATTAAGTGACTGAATGCAGCATTTTTGTTTGGGCTAGACAGGCCGGTGTTTCAGAATCTGCTGATCTACTGGGCTTTTCACACACAGCCCCCTCTAGGGTGTTACAGAGAATGGTCAGAAAAACAGAAGGGCAGTTCTCTACCATGCACCATTGGTTTCGGTTGAATGAATTTTCTCTAAAAGGTCACTCCAATTGGCTCAGAAACATTCTTAGAAGATTGACTTGTAAACGGGTTTATTCTACATCTATGCAATTTAGCCGAATGAATACAGTCTTACAATCCAAGCAATTGTGGGTTGAGGGCCTTGCTCAGGGACCCAACTGTGGTAGAGGTGGGTTTCGATCCCTGGACCTTCTGGTCCATAGTCCAGTACCTTAACCACCAGGCCCCCACAGTCCCACATATGTAAATCTTTACACCTTTCATGCAGATGGGATTAAAACAATGGAAACAGTTGATAAAGTTACAGCAGATGCTGTCTCAGAATAAGGTATCTGAAAAGGCCATGGTGTCTAGGAAGCCGCTGTAGAGCACGATCACCTCCAGCTTGTCTTTGCTCTGTTGGGTATTAAATAACTTTTGTTAGTATGTGTGGTTTTCCTGTACAGCTTTCTGCCAGCGTGCTGTCTTCTGCATTTTCCCACGTGAACTTGAAGCTGCGTGTTGCTGTCAGGAAGGGTTTTGGTTTGGTCATAAGAACCCAAAAGTTCTCAGGTGTTTTCCACAAAGAAACTAGGGTGGCCCAGATGAAGAAAACGGTAATGACTTACTACACAGTAACATGCTTGTTAGAAATCACTTTGGTCCAGGTGAACACAAAGCCACAAAGCCACAGATATGCACTGTTTAACAACAACAACAACGTTCAGACATTACAGGGATTTTCATGTGCAGCCATCAATAGGGTTAACAGACAATGCTCCAGAACAGAGAAACTATCCAGTGAGCAGCGGTTCGCTGAGAGCAAGTGCATGACTGATGCCAGGCTGGAGCGATAGAAGGGCACGGTAAGTGACAGCTGGAGAGTCCTAGGTTCGATTCCAGGTGGAGCAGTCTGCATGTCCTCCCCCCGTGCCCACGTGGTTTTACTCCTTCCACAGTCCAAAGACATGCTTTAGGTAAATTGATTAGACTAAAGTGGCCCTTAGTGTGTACGTACCCTATGGGGTTAGGCACCAGCATACCAGCAACCATATCCAGTAATAAGCAGACAAGCAAGTGAATTAATTCTAATAAAAAATAATGGAATTTGACACAGAGCAGATACTATTAAACACTTTTTATTGCAAATGGCAAGTTAATGATTCCGTACCGGTCATAGATGGTTACACTTGAGCTCCATGTGACAGCACCACAGCCACACAGTTCAATTCTGTTTTAATCACAGCTCCAGCTGTAAGCTGTGTGTTTGTTTATTAGACAGACCAGTGCTGTCACAGGCTGATGATGGGGACGTGTTGGATTCCAGTTGGGCTCCAAAGTGCACTAAAGAGCTTATTTCTATACTGAGCAGTATTAGTAAGGAAGCAGTGATCCGGTGTTATTTGGGTCGCAGCCATGTCTTCAGCATTCTAGTTCTTCACAGTGAGCGAGTGCTGTTTGGAGTATTCACGTCGAAATCAGCAGAGGATAAACTCCGAACACTAATAACATTTAATAAGATCTTTAAAACAGCATCACCTCTCTGATTATGAGGAATTTGACAAGGCTAAAGCTCTGCTGAGAGTGCGGAACCAGACACCAGCAAGCATCTGCTGCTACCTTTTGGTTTTAATCTATAATAGTTTTTCCTACTGATCTTAATTCCAATTTTGTGAGCTTTAAAGTCAAAGTCAAATTTATTTTTATTTTATTTTATATCGTGCCTTTTTACTAGTTCTAGTTAGCGTTACAGTAATCCAACCTTGAGGTAATAAATGCATGAACCAGTTTCTCAGCATCTCGAAAGGATAATTCCAAGTTTAGCTTTATGTTACGTAACTGATAGAAAGCAATTCGTGGGAGAGATCTGAATCAAACGTAACACCTACGTTTTTTACAGTGGATCTTGGCGTTACCGAACAGCTGTCCCGGTTTAGAGTACATGTAGCCAACCTGTCTTTCACAGTCTATGGTCCAACTAATAAAACCTTAGTTTTATTTGAGTTAAGTAAAAGGAAATTAAACTAATATGATGCTTGTGATTAATTGAACCTAAAGGCAGCATGTACAGGGAGACTAACAGTGGGCCAAGCACAGACCCTTGAGGGACACCGCACTTTACTTTTGAGAGCTTGGAGCGTTAAATATTCACATAAACAAACTGGTACCGGTCGGCCAGATAGGACTAGTGTTTTCTAGCCAATTCAGTAAGATATTGTGATCTATAGTGTCAAATGCTGCACTTAAATCTAATAAATAATGAAAAGAAACTGATTATGTTATCTGGTTATGTTAATAGATCATCAAGTATAAGATGCTTTAACATATCTTAGCCTTTTGATCCTGCTAATTCTGCTTTTTCAGACTGCACAGACATGACGCTAAAGCCGAGAACAGCTCAAGTGTAAGGGAAAATACTCGCTACTGTGGCCTATAGAAGCTGTTATTTTTTTTGTCTGTGTCTCAAACACAGCATACAAATGTCCTGTACTTTCTGGTTGTGTTTTATCTATATATGGTCATTGTATATTTAATATAATGGTGACCTCATGCACAGTACTGTATATTATAGCGGAGGATCCCCACCATCCCACCATCACCAGATCACACCGCAATGCGGTGTTTTATCTTAAATCTACCTCTGACTCATTTTACATTTTTATTAAGTACAATTATATAATTATTACAGTTAGCATCCATGCCACCCATGGAGGATGGGTCCCTTTTCTGAGTCTTGGTCCTCTCAAGGTTTCTTCCTCCTAAA
>JAUZST010074459.1:0-21353 GCA_034779995.1 Parotocinclus haroldoi
TTCATCTGAAGCCTTGTGTGTGTGTGTCTGTGTGTGTGTGTGTGTGTGTGTGTGTATATATATATATATAAAATATATATATATATATGTACTAAGCTTCAGATGAACGTGTGATCAGTGATAGAGTATTATGTCGATATGTTTTATATGGGTAATTATACAATTGTTAAAACAACAAATCTAATGGTGCCCAAAGCTTTTGCACAGTACTGTATATTAAGAATATTACACACATACATTTTGTAGACTTCGTGTTTCAGCACCAAACACAAGCATTTGAAAAGAGCGATGGAATAGCTATTGGTTATGTAGTCAGAACAAGTGGATATTACACTGCATGATTTAAAGTGTGTAGACACCTGAAAATCACACCCATGTGTTTATGGTAAAAATCATGGAAAATCTTGAACGTCGGTCCCCATGTCCAGTATAGTATGTTGATAGTATTAGATTTTTGTGATCATTTTCCCCCAAACTGGTTAGTTAACTGTCATGGTCCAGCTATTGGCTGTACAAAGCTACCAACTATAAAAAACATGCAGTTTATTTACAGTTAAACCTGATCAAGGGAGTATAATCTGTCCAAGTTAAATGTAATAGAAAATGCTAATTTTGCTGTACCTTTGCCTAAAATATGGTACAGGATTGCATCTTTTCAAAACCACTCTTTTTTTTTTTTTTCTCTGGTAGAACTCAGGTTTGGCTACGAGGCTGCAACTCCACTGCACCACAATCCAGTTGAATGGTGAATTACATCACTCCAACCTATGTTTGGCCTTGCAAATTGTGATCGATATGATCTTCAGCTAGTTTGTCGCTGTTTTTTCATCTTCTGTACAACCTGTTCTACTGCTGATGTTTTTCTGTGGTGCTTTATGCTTGGTTTAGCACTAATGCATTACACTGAGTCCCTGTCATTGTGAACTGTGATCTGTTTAAAAATTGACGTTTTGTTTTTTTTTAAGTGTAAATGCTCCATGCCCTCTTGGTACTCTACTGACATAGCGTGAAATATACATTTTGCAACCCTACATGACCCGATATCTAAGAAGGACTGTAATAAATTGCTGCCTGTTGCTTTGATTATGATTATATTGGCTGTGCTCCATCTAAGCTAACTTTTCTGACTATAAATCACACTTTTTTAGGGTTAAGAGAGCAGTAAATACTCCAGTCAGTACCATAGCATATTTCCTAGTCCTAAGAGCTACACGGGCAGAAGGCTGATCCTCTTATTTTGTGAATGTGTGTCACCATGTGTCTAACGAGCATTACCTGAGCATTACCTGCTCTGTCACAAGTAATGGGGTAATATTACTCAATATTGTTATCATTCCTTCTCACAACACTTCCAATATGTTTGGCACACAAGACACCAAGTGATGAAGTGTTTCGTGTGTTGTTTTTGTCCTGTTCTTGCAAACACGTCTTAAGTCTTAAGGTGTGCATCTGTAGGGGGAGTCGCCACTGTCACACTTTTCATTTCAATATTGTCTACTTATTGTCAATTGGAGACAGGTCAGGACTGCAGGCCGGACCAGCCTTTGTTGAAAAATACATGAAGTTCCCTGGATAAAATATCATCCTGAATGGCTTTTGGACTTTTGATAACATTGTGGATGCTCCTTTTCGTTGATGAATCAGAACACACAATTTGCACCCTTGCTTTTTAATCACTAAAATTCCTACAGGATTCTGTGAATCTTTTAACGATATCGTGCATGTTCTTGAATGACAAAACCTGAAAAAACATGGCATATCTTCGGTTCGTACTGTCTGTACTTAAGTCAAACCATAAAAGTATATGAGCATTTTCCATACTGTCCCAACATTTTCTGATCATTTTTGTAAACAGCTCATATGTCTTTCTGGTTTTTAAGCTGTGATGCCAGCACTGATTATATGGCTGGTTTGTTGCCCTTTAGGTGTTGACATTATCATACCGTTGGAACGAGCAAGTGGTCTGTTATATAAAATGCAAACTGCATGTAGGGCTTACAGGGCCTCTTTTTGTTACTTTAGCTTAAATGTGCCTTTGCTAATCGTGCGTTTGTTTGGGTGATTGTGTGTTTAAAATTCCTGTTTCCATGTACTAATAGATGTACTTGTACAGTATGATACATACTTGTTACATTCTTTTTTTGCTTGCCATTTTCATGCTTACGATGGGATGTCCAAAAAGCTATAAAGTCTGGTGAAAATGGGCAAATGACAATTATTTGAAGACACTTTCAATTCATTTTTATGCATGTTAAAATAGTATTTTTAACTCTAAAATAAATTGCAGCGGTCTGGACCATTTATAACCTCATAGCAGGCTGCAGGCATGTAGCTGTTGCTTTTTGTTAAGCTTTCGCTCATCCTTATACAGTATTATACAGTGTTTAACACTGTATCAATTCCTTTTGATTCGTTTTTATAATCTAAACAGTCATACAGTTAGTCAAAGATGACTAATTGTATTTGATTCTTGCATTGCGATGATAACGGTATTGATTTTTTTTCTTTTTTTTTTTTTTTTGAGCTGGCTACATACACGGCCAGTGATCCAAACCCAGTATAAGAAAGAGATCATAAAAAGTGGGTATACAAGACTAAACGAGGCTTTCCTGAGACTTGCTGATTTGCCGTGTTTAGACAGTTCACATCCCTGCAGTGTTTACAAGCAGACACATTTTTGTCCTTGTCTACTGTATCTCACCTTCATTTCAAGTTTAAAGTGCATTGGGTACAGTTGAAATAGTTTCTGTAGAGGGATATCTTAAGAGTAGAGCATTGTAAAAAGTAAATTACAGGGCCAGGAAAAAGGCAAGGGGCTGAGCCCCTTTTTTTACTGTGTCATTTAGACCTTTAAAGAAGAAACGAGCCGTCCCATTATTTGAGGGTTTTGTGGATATGACCCATCCCAGACATTCTATGCTTTTGACTTCGTCTCTATGTATGTACTTCATAATTGGAAGCCATTACACAGAGCCCCCTACATTTTTGGGAGTGTTATGGTAATGACCAAACTTCTTCTATTATGATTATTAATTTTGTCATTGCTGTTGCTGAGAAATATTCAGAATTAAATGTTATATTGCTATTTAGCATCCATGTTGCCACGTACTCAAGAGTATCGCAGCTATCCTACGCTTTCTCATTCTTAGTTGATTAACAAAAGCTTTGGGTTTACAATTTAATTATTTAACCCATGGTCGCTCAGTCCTTGGAGCGCTTTCAGAACATAGAAAAAGTCGGTATGTACACACGTTTTGGATGGCTGCAACTCAGCTGGCTTACAGACAGGAAGCCCATAAAACAGAAACTAAACATACTGTTCACCTATGTGCTTCATTTAGTTTCTACATTATGTCTACAGGTGTAGTTAGTCAGTGGAACCAGATGGCAATCTTGATCTTTCACTCCGATACGGTCTCTAAGCCAGTATTGCTATGACTTTGTCAAATGACGGCAGCTTAATACCCATTCCGATACGGTTACGTTGCTTGGAAGATTTTTGCAGTTCTTTATATTCCCTGTACTTCCGTTCTTTAGATGTCAGACCTGCCATCCTGAGACATTTGGTATGGATTAATGGATTAATCTACGGGTGTTTTTACCCTGTATTTACAAAAACAGGAACAAGTTCAAATGAGAACTATGGAGATCTTCCACTTGAGAATGGAGCAGTGCTATTAGTATTTTGAGTCAACACCAAAAGAGGTTTGTTTAAGCTAAGTGTGTGGTTTGGTTCACTGCCTGATAGTTACTTCAGTCAGCAAAGGACTTGTAAATTTAATTAACCACAATACAAATAGGGAATGCCTCTGCTAAATGCTAAACATGTGAAATACTGACACTGGACTTGTGGAAAAATGGGGGAAAAGCACAGGTAGAACTACAAAATGTACAGTAGGAGACTTTTTATGAGCGCTACGTTAGCCAATCCATTTCTGATTCACTGCGCTGATAATGCATTACCGATTTGTGGAAGTGGCCCAGCTCTAGAAACAATTAATTGGCTAATCAGTCATTTCTAAAGAACTGAAAATGAACATCAACATCCACTGTTTATATGGAATTCACATATTCTGCTGTGCTGCTGTGTTAATATGTGGAATTCTCTTTTCTGGAGTTGAGGATGTACGGTTCTTTCCTTTAAAAAGTACTATTTGGGAATCGGGGCTTTTCCGCTGGTTGGGTGACAGACATGTATGGACATATGGTAAACCTGTAATGCAATGTTTTGCCAATAGCAATGAACATATTAGGGTGATGCAAGTCTAGATCTGTTTACTGTTTTACAGAGCGCGCTGACCTCATGTCTGTCGAAAGATCTAACTTGCTTTACATCACACCTGTTGTTTAAGTTGATTATGATGATACAGTTGGAGTGTCACTCTTAATGGCAGTGCTTTTTTTATTGTGGCGTACAGCTGTCTCTTTTTTTGAATGCTGCTGTCTGTTAAGCATCTCATCTGTAACTCTAACTCCTAGGCGCAAGGTAAGAAACAAAACTAATGTTGGGGCGAGATGGGGCCTGCTTTGACCCAAGTTTTAAGATATATTGACTCAGCACAAGCCTCCACATGGTTAACATTTAGTCTACTTTAGGGGAAAGTTTAAGGCATCTGTGCATGTGAGCTGTAGGCCATGTCTGAGCTTGGTCTCCATGGTGTCCTCAAGCCATCAGTTTTCTCATGATTAGTTCAAGAATATCCATTCATTTACATTTACAGCGTTAAGCAGCTGCCCTTATCCAGAGCGACGTACAACTGGTACATTCTTGCAATCCAAGCAATTGTGGGTTTTGCTCAAGGACCCAACTGTGCTAGCTTGGCAGAGGTAGGATTTGAACCTCAGTACCTTAACCGCTAGGCTATCACAGTCCCTTCACAAATTCACAGATTAGACCAGTCCGAAGGTTTTTCATTGGATCAAATAATAATATCTAGTGATCACCAGTGGTACTGGAGAGCAGAAGAATTAAGTAGGACCTAGAGAATTGTGCATTGCTGGACAAACATGGTATGTAGTGGTGACCCAGAAGGCATTGTTTTATGTCAAAATGAGGTTGGCTAAATGTAAACATAAAGTTCTCAGCATAACAAGTTGGATCAGTGGCTCTGCCTTTCTTTACTTCTGCCCCAGCATAAACCAGGCTTAGCCAGTGTTTTTAATAGAATATCTGAATGTAAACAACATTGTTCTTGTTTATTTTACTCCACACTGGATCCCATTAAGCTTATGGATGATTAACAAAACTGGTTATTAGCAGACCAGTTATGCCCATCTGCCTCTTTCAATCATCATATTTTTCCACATAAGCTACAAAAACATGATGAAATGTTTGTACTTTAGAGTCTGTGCTAATTCTTCCCTGTTACTATCTGAACCGAAGGCTGCTTTGCCTAGGCTTTGCATGAGTGAAAGGTGTCAAAGTGCACTGGAGCAAAGTCTCCCATGGTGCTCAAACAGCACAAGAGTAGGAAAGGCTTACACGGGGGTTAGACTGGAGTGAGTGGAGGGTGTACACAAGCTTTCAGAGCACTCCAAATGGGAGGAATTCTATATATTTTAGTCCAGTTTACTGCAGAAGTTGGGTCACAAGGTTGGCGCAGTTTGCCTTTATTAAAAAGTGCAGTGTTCTGGCTATAGAAACTGATCTGGCAATAGAAATTTCGATTTTATTCCTTCATTTAGTTACCCAGTTGTCTGTCAAGAAAGTATGGTTTCATTTACAAAACCCAGCACAAACCCTTTTTCTCAGCAACCTTTTAGCTGTTTCGGCTCCCATCAAGGTTCAGTTTGATTAATTGAGTGTTAACAACCTCGCTTTGGGCTTTTTGGCAGCGCTGGGTCTTGAACTCGGACCCTCAGGTCATTGGCACAGTACCTTAATGGCTGCTCGACCAGGCTGCAGAGTTCTAATAAACCCCAAGGGAAATGGCAGAATGTTTGGATTCCTAATGCATTTCTGAATGGACGTGAAAGGAAAAGGCCTGGATAAAAAACAATTGCAGTTTTATTGTGTGGAAATGGGGTCAAGCTCTGTCCCAATTTTACACTTTCACACCATGGAGCGCTAGCTCAGCATATCTACATTTTACTAAGTGGACAGTTGAGTGTATGGTATCATTTGGGACATCGCATTGTCATGCAGGTAGTACTGGGCAGTATGACCAAACGTGGTGGTATATACGCATAACTTGGCTTTTATATACGTTTGTAGCTCATTCTGTTGTCAGGCGTGCATAGGGTTTGCTTATCTCCACAAAAGTCCACAATATATTAATGCATTCGGATGCATGAATCAGTTCGTGTAGGTAAACATTTTTTACTGTGCACACGACGACTAACTTTTAAAAATAAAACTTAAAATAGATGTACCTTTTATGGCATTTGCCTCTCTGGACTGGATTTATAACTGTGACCATAATATGGCTCCACAACTTGCTTTTTCTATCACATGCAGTGCCTCAAGAAAACGCCTCATGAAGCGACCTCGAGCTTTTGACATCACTGTTTCTCAGGGTCTAGTGTTTAACGCCATTGAATCTGATGACCTTAATCTCACACACTGTCTGTATGGCACAATATTATGTCATTTGCTGCCTATTTAAGCATTGCAGGTGTTTTATACTATGCTACAGCATGGCTGTATATGGGGGAAAAAAAATTCTGTACTGAAAATTAATGAACCAGTATACCACCCAGTACTACATATGGGCATTGTAAGGTTTGTTGAAGCACAAGGTACTAGTTATCTTACTTAACTGGTCCGTAACACTCATTAACTTGCGCTGTACTTACACCGACCCCACAGTTCATGTAACGTGCACATACACACGGTGGAAGGAGGTGTTTACTTTCTAACTAGATGGGAGATTCTAAGCCTGAACATGAAAGGTCATAAAACGATCTGAGAAGTGCATCACCGTATTTACTGTTCCAAATCAGTTGTTGTGTTACCGTGGTGATAAGTGCAGCAACAGCGATGTATGTTGCTTATCTAAGCGCAGTGTCAGCTAGTTGAGATGGATTTTCCATTTTTCTTGCAAGTTGGTGCAAAACAAAAGCCTGTAATTTTTCGCTCTGATTGTATGGTACAGTGCTAGTGAATGGAACCCGTTTCCAAAGTAAATGGAATTCTTAATTCACTTTTAAGTGGTTTTACATATTTTAAAGTGCCAAATGTAAGTATTTATGTAAGTAAGTTAAGAGCTGAAAATCTAAATGAAATACAGTAGTGTGCAAGCGTCTTAGGCCACCAATCCACCTTTAGTCTTGTTGTTTGATATAATGACCATATACTATTATTTCTTAGTCTCTTTATTAGAATACAACCAGAACATTTTATATGAAAAAAGAAAGAAAGAAAGAAAGAAAAACAGCCATATAGGCTATAGTGGTAAGCATTTAGTGTAATCTATACCTAAATTTTAGCAATAGTAGCATCTGTCAGTTTCATCATCATTCCTGGTTGACCCTCTTACAGTGTGAGGACGCTTGATAAGTGAAACTAGTTTGCACTTATCAAAATTCAGGTGATGGTAATGTTTTATTCATCATAACTCACACAAACATTTATTTTGAGTATAATAGTAGCTCACATATACAGTAGTATAGTAGTAGTAGCCCGGATAAAATCTGATGCAGAATTAGACTCTATTTCCAGTAATGAACAAATCCAGACAGTGGGTTAACAGTAGACAAAGAACAATAATAGTGGAAATGTGTGCTGCTGGCTTTTTGACTAATCTGACTCATTGGCAGAGAGGAAACATTTATTATTCTCTGCACCTGGCTTAGCAGGTCGCATGTTAGTGGTGTGCGTGTGCGTGTGCGCGTGTGTGTGTGTCTATGGGAGGTGGGGGTGTATGAAAAGAAATGGAATGGAATGGAAGGAAATGTATAGAAATGTTAAACCTCTATAAGTATATGAACCCAGTTACCTTCATAGTATTATGCATTCATTGGAATACTACAGGTTTATATTATTATCAGCTTATCAGGTCTGGTTTTCATTCTGGACTTGATCTACTGTTCATAGGACATTTGCTCAAGTTCTGAAGAAGGATTGAAGCGATCATAACATGGCTGCAACTTCTACAGATACTAATAGGTACTGATGCATTGGCACCCATGGCAAAAATGAGTATAAGAAAGTTTACTAATGTGATTAGTAAGTTTAACTGCTGTTGACCCTCAGTACTTTGTGTAACCTCTCTTGTTCAAATAACAGCATTTGGTCATCATGTAATGTTTAATGATTTGGAATAATAGAGAGTAAGAGAGGTTTTCCGTGAGGTTTACGTCATGGTACTGTGTCACGTTTTGACCTTTACCATACCATGATGTAGCTCTGGCTTCTCAGCATAGGCAAATTTTTTTTGGGGGGGGGGGTGTCATCTATGTTCTCTCTGGTGGGACAGTGCTTCATTTTCTCTATCTGCTTTTCTCTCACCTGGACACAGATCCTAGTTCCAAAGTTCCAGTTACATCTAGTGACTTTCTGGCATTTATGTGTTTAGATGAGATAAACTACTTTATTTCAACTTAATTTTCAAAAAATGTATCGCTTCTCTAGTGATTGTTCTCCTTGCAAGAAAAAGAATCCATTTTATTTGTAAAGCTTTTTACACTTCTAAGAAATCTCAAAGTGCTACAGCATAAAAGAAATAAAATCAGAGACAATCAATGGCAGTATGCGTGTCTTCATTAAAGATATGACATGTTCATTAAAGATATTATTCTGATGTTTCTGTTTGCGTCTTCTCAGCGTGTCTTTTCCTCCTTCCATTTCTGTGCTATATATTATTTCCTATGCAGACAAATGACCATGGTTTCCATGGCTTCCTCATGGGTCTCAGTTGAGAAATGTTTTTCCACTGTCCACTGCTTGCTTGTTTGCGTCTTGACTCTGCTTTTTCAAAGCAGCTTTGAGATCATACTTATTGTTAAATGCACTATACACGTACATTGGCATGAACTCTGAACATGACCCCAATGTGTTGGCTACCTGATATCTGTGAACATTGTTGTTTGCTTCTATGTAATAGGTGATCCATCAGTAACCCTCTCAAGACCTCTGTCCTACACAGATAGCATCTCAACAATATATTTAACCATTTCCTACTTATGATTCTTCAGCCTTTACTGACTGTTGTACTGTTTTCAATGTAGTGGCTTAGTACATGGATTTCAGACAGTCTGTTGGAACAGCTTTTGTCGTACTCATTATAGTGCTTGTATTTGGGTGCTTAGCATTAAGGAGCTTTCCTCCGACATTAGTCGCCAGAATTGTTGGGTGCGAAAATGTACATGTTGGTCAAGTTGAAAGTAGACATGTCGGAGAGTTGGTGAACCTATCCCAGGGTGTATGCAGTATCTACAGTAATAAATGGGCTACATACCTGTGTTTTGCATGACTCCAAAATGAAAATTCCTGTTTTACACATGACCTGGTTCTTCTTCAATGTGCAGGACCTACAGTGGAACCTTTTGCTGCTACAGCAGTACTGTCAGACTCTGACAGTTAACCTCAAAAAGACTAAAATGCTTGTACTCCAGACTTGGGTCATAGGGACATACACATTTTATTTCAGAGACACATAAATGGGTAACTATAGAAAATGTAATTATTTTAGATTAGAAATGAGCCATAGTAGAAGTTTGAGTCATGTAGTCAATAAACTGACACAATGCATGCTATTTTACGCTACTCACAAAAATTAAGGGATATTTTCAAATTAATTCATAGAGGATACCACAAGACTGCTGGAGAATCTGATCCTGTTCATGCCCCATCACTGTTGGTGTGCTTTTTTTGGTCTTGGTCTTGGGTGACCATACACCCTAATGAACAGTGATTTCTTGGCTTACTCGTCCAGTTTGACATGCTTCTGTTCACACCATAAATATGTCACTTCTGGATGTGTATGGATGAGTTTTCATCTCATTTGTGTAATCAACTTTCTTTGACTTTTTATTTGCTTTCGTGATTATCTTATTTAATGAAATAAAGTGTAATGCTTATCTTCAAATTCATTTTGAAATTTTTGTGAGCAATGTGGCTTAATAATATACAAATCTGTTTCAAATTTCAAATTCATATTTATGGTTACTGTATTGCCAAATTGTCCAAATTGCATACTGTTTCGCAGAATTCATCATGGAGGTTGAGGGACAAGTACCTGTATTCCCAGCCATCTTAATACACCCATGGACCAAAAATAATGCACCTATGAGTTTTTGGGATCAAATTAAACTTCATATATTGCTGTAATGATAATGTAAGTGATTACAGTATTAGGGTGAAAGGATGCGTTTATTGGGGAAATGAAGTTGAAAGTGGTACCTCAGTGGAAAGGACCTAAGTGGAAAGATGGCTCTAGTACCCTATTGTGTCGCCTCTAGCCTGGATACAAGAAGAGAAACTTGGGTACAGAAGTAAAAAGATTCCATGTCCTTTAGCACATTTGCATGCAGATGTTACAACTGGGCCTGTAGGTTGCCAAACCTAATGTCCCAGCTGGTTCCTTAAATGCACATATTGCTGAGCTGTAAGTATCACTACCAGGCGTGGGAGCACTTTTGCCAGGGGATTATGATTGTAAGGAAATAGGAAATTAAAGTACACATAGCACACACAGCCCTAGTTTACTTTGGAGTAATTGTAGTTTTAATTTCTTATTTTATGTATTGCTAATATTATAAATTGTTTATATATTTATTTTAGTTTATTTTCCTTGTTTGCCTACTGAAGCAGTATTATTACTAACCTTCCTCTTTCATGTCAATGCTTTGGCAAATATGTAACCACCTTTAAATTGAAATACAAATGTGTGAGCGCAAAGGGCGGCGTCTATGTTCAGCCTGCATCCTATAAGGAGGCTTGGTGTTCAAAAGGGGTGTGGTAACCTCTGAGTGTGAGTGTGAGTGTGAGTGTGAGTGTGAGTGTGAGTGTGTGTGTGTGTGTGTGTGTGTGTGTGTGTGTGTGTGTGTGTGTGTGTGTTTGGTAAAATCTGTTTTATTTTGGCCATCTCCATCACTTAATCAAAAATCAAGCCAGCTCTTGTTTTGTACTGGATGAAATTCATGGCATTCGATGACGTCGATTCCTGTCATCGTTCTGATTGAGCGTCGTGTGCTTGTTTGTGTGAGCATGGCAGGTAACAGGGTGTGTGATAGGATGCTGAACATGCCATAGTTAGAGCAGGTCTTTCCAGTGCAGTTGAATAAGCGTGTCTTATTTATCATTCCTGCAGGTCCAGTCTGTCATGAATTCAACTCGCAACAATATTATAACTCGCTGCCCATCTATAACAACACAGAACAATAAATCCCAAAGAAAACACAATAAACCGAACTGAAACACACAACACTTTTGTGTTTTTGTACTTTCTTTTAGCTGTTATTCCGGTTCGGTGAAAAACTGCAATATGTGGATAAAACGTGGATTAGACACCCCTGCTGTACAGCCTGCGCCACAGACCCATGCAACATTCCCAAACGATTCCCGGACTCTTTGGACACTAGCACACGTGCTGATAGCAACGGTGAAACCTATCCAAAGCGCGGCATTTAAAAGCAGGGTTTCTCTAGGCATTGCTAAGTCTCATGGTCCTGGCCCATGGTTTGGAATGTCTCTTTCGGCACAAGCCTGGCTTTCACTGACTGATGCCACAGTCTTGGTCGTATAATGAGCCAAAGGGATTACATGACATCTTACTGTCATTTTATGGGAATCGACTCGCGCTGTGTGCCTTGTGATAATCTTATAATACGGCTGAAAACGCAGTTTAAATCCGGCTTACTGCTGTAAATAACAGTCCTGACAGTTAAACTGTAGCAGTTAATCATCGCTGAGGTGAGTGGGAGTGTGTTGGTGTTCAGGTGAGATCATTCATAGCAGTAGGTAATGCAGGTGGCCCCAGATGAGGCATGATATTAAATCAGGTTTTTTTTTCTTGTTTGACAGTTTCTTTTGTACTGGTTATTTATTCTTTTAAAACCGGCTTATTTTTAGACGGTCAAACAACGGAACGTACATGGCTGAGAAAACCGGTTCGGAAAAAGACGCGGCGTTAATGGCGTTCGCTTTGACGGGAGCTCGAGATGTTCCGCGTTTTATCTGGTCGGCGTTATTTCATTTGTTAAGAAACATCCGTATCTGCAATTCGGGCCTGCAGAACATTCCAAAAAAGGCTGGGACCGTGCAAGTTAGGGCTAGTAATGAGGTTAAAGAAATAAATCATTCGATTCCAAACAGGTGATTGTAATCGTGATTCGGTACAAAAAGCAGGATCCATGAAAGGCTGAGTCTTTGAGGAGCAAAGATGAGCAGAGGATCTCCAGTGTGTCAACCAATGTTTGAGAAAACTTCGACTTCACTGGACTCAAAGGCATCGCTGGACTCATCACGCATTGGAAACTGTTTCAGATCTTTTATTGGATGAAACGGACATTGTTTGATCAAGATCAGTGATGAAAAGGCCCAAAGGTCCAGACTCTTATCCGCAACAAGTCCAAAAGCGAGGTCCTGTCATGGTATGGGGTTGGCAGTGACTTTTGCAAAGGTCATTTCCACTTCTATGATGGCAGCATTAATGCAGAAAAGTACACTTGGATTAAGAGTAACGTGCTGCCTTCAAGACGTCATCTTTTTCAGGGACGTCCATGCACTTTTCAGCAACACGTGCTGCACACATTACAGAGGTATGGCTGCAGAAGAAGAAGGGTACAAGTATTTTTGGCCTTCCTGCAGTCCTGACCTGTAATGACAAATGCAACCAGGATGATCTTGAGACGAGTCTGCTGGACAAAATAGCATCTGATTGCCATCCCTTCTCCCTACACTTAACAAGCAATTTGGTCAATGTGTTGCATTACAACGGATATATTGGATGTAATCTAGGGCTGTACCAATCCGATATTCCGTATCGGTATCGGCTCGATATGTGGCAAAATCACTGGATCGGAGATGGGATGGGGAAAAAACAGTTAAATCTGATATCTTTCCTGTCACGTTTACGCTTCACTACAATTTGGACGACGCGCCGTAAACAGAGGTGAGTCACGTGAGCAATAGCTGGAACTCGAGCTAAAACTGTTAGCTAGCAGCGTGGTCATCATGTCCGCTGTGTGCAGTTCTTTTAAGCATGTTAAGTATCATAGGGTTAGTGCAACGTATGTAACGCCAGTGTTCCAAGAGGAAGTAGTAGAGTATCGGTCTGATATCGGTATCGCCAGATATTTTCAAGTTTGCTGTATCAGTATCGGTATCGGGCGTAAACAAATGGTATCGATGCCAGCCCTGATGTAAACGCAGGAACGGATGTTTAGTAACCAAAGAAATGAAGTTCCCCAGACAAGACCTGAAATATGTAGGGTTCGTACTGTCTGTGATGAAATAAAAGTCAACGCAAGAAACGCAGTTTAAAAACCTCCAACGTAAGAAACCATTCTGTCCCAATTTATCCCTTTTGGGGTTGTGAATGCCCAGCAGGAGGAATAATTCCACGTTTTTATTTGTCGAAAAAAGATTCTCAACAAAGGGTTGAGTGGCGAAATGGTTTTGAGTGGAAAACTCGAATCATCACCATCTTGAACTGATACATACAAAGTGTGTTGGAGGTTCTTGTGGCAGTCCAGTAAACCTAATACGACAATGAGCGGTGTGTGTTTTCCCTCAACTCAAACATTTATTACAGTATGGCTGCTGGCAATCAAAACAATAAACCTGACTGACCAAGAACCGCTTTCCTAGATAACAACGTTGTTATTGTTCACTCTATTCAAAACTATGAAATGATCTCAAATCATCATTAACAAACAGGGTTAAGGGTTTAGGGTTTTTTTTTTTTTTTTTGGACTGACATGCAAATATCGATCTTGCAAAACAACAAAACAGTAGTCTGTTCATTTGATAAGCGTCCCGGCTGGTAGATTTGCAGTTCTATATTGCCCTAGGTGTTAGTGGGTGAATTAGTGTGGGCTCCTCTGCAGATGACTGAATGCTATGCTCTGCACCTACTGTAACCGTGTGGCCATGTTCACCTGTTCAACTGCTCGTTAATGCCAAACACGTGGATGCCTTGTTGACGACAACGGAGAATAACCGGAGTGGTTACAGACCTTTGCTAACTGCTTTATCTGTGGCCCTGTGCAGGACACCTCGACAGTCAATGACCTAGGCTGCGTCCGAAATCGCATGCTTTGACAGTACGCACTAGATTCGATTCAGTACGCACTGCTCGACCGTTAAAGCAGTGCGCTCTTTAAGTACGCGAGTATGCAGTATACGCAGAACCTCGGCCGCACTACCCCCCCCCCCCCCATCTTACCAATGTCATGTGACGCATGACGTCACACCATCAACAACAAAACGCCTCTGTTCATTTCATTAAAAGCCCAATTCGCCAACATTTCTAATTATTGAAAAATATTTTTCAATTTAATGTTTTTTATATATTTATATATTTTTTTTATATATTTTAAACGCCTTCCCTGCTCCAGTTGAATCATGGGATAGGATAGTGTGCTTTGGTTGCATACTTAAAAATGGCTGCCAAATGAGGACGTCATCCGAGGACTTTTCGCGTACAGTTTCAAGCATACTTTGTATTCGGACACACTACACGCTCTCGCCTACTGCTTTTGTGTACTTTATAGTATGGAAGTATGCGATTTGGGACGCAGCCCTAATCTGTTTTGTAAAGCAGAATTTCAGTTAGGATGATCCTTCTGTAGAGATCTGCACATGGCAGAAAAAGGCAGCATGCGACCAGTGCATCCCATCCCTAAAAACACTGCCCCATTTATATCTAACACACACACACACACACACACACACACACACACACACACACACTGCTTCTGACCGACTATCCTTCATGCCTCTAATAGCCCGTTTGCTCTCAAAGTAAAAACAGAACTTTCTCGAGAGAGAAAGATGGAGAGATGAAGGTAACAATCTAATCATTATAGTCTGGTTTAGTTCTTTTTTGGAAAAAAAAATTGAAAAATTGCAAGTCAAACTGCAGCTTTTTGCCAGGACTGTGTGGATTCAGAGGACACTCTCTTTCCCACTCCCTTCCCCTCCGTCGCTCTCGCCCTCTCTCCATCTTTGCCCGAGAATTGGGAGTGAATCACCCATACGAACTCCCTCACCGCTTGGCCTTAACATGAAGGATGTGAATATGCTACATCATGTCTGCGTAGTCTCACCAAGTCATTGTTCCCCTTTAGTACATCAGTTGGTTCTGGAAATTGTTGCAGGCTGCAATAGAGAAAAGATATTTGTGATTTGAGACCTGGTGTTATCAGTAGATCTAAATCGATGCTGCTTAAGCCCAGTTCTGTCCTCACTATCTTCATGTCATGACCGAATTCAAGATTCATCAGACCAGACCATGTTTTCCCAATTTTCACTGAGCATGTGCCCAGTATAGACTTCCTGTTCTTGAGCTACAGGATCAAAGCCCAATCCAAAATGGAGTCATGCTGCCTTAGCTTATTTGCCAAAGGAATTGGCTTGTTGTGCCATCATCATCAACTTTAACAAGTCTGGCTGTTCTGTTATTCTGGCTGTTCAGTGTAAAAGTGCCGCTTACTGGGGTGTATTTAGTTTTTCACAATATCTTGTGTAAACGTTGTGTACTTTCATTAAATTGAAAGTTGATGGTACGCTTATACATGGCAATTGTCATTTTATGAGGCCTTCGTTAGTACTTTAAGTCATTAGTGCTACGTGATCAACACATTGCTTAAAAGTCATGTTTTTATTTCTGTAGGTAACTAAGAAACCAACACGTGTGGTTCGATGACAGACTGCCCACCTGAGAAGCTGGACTGAAACTGGAGGACTAAACAAAAGAGACATTAACAGCGCGTTTGTCAACATCTGACCATGGATTCTGAGAAGGATTCTTCTTCTGCATATTGCAAGCGTCAATAGAATCCCACTACACAAATGTGTACCTACCCAAAAAATCTGCAAACAAATACTACTGTGGCTTAATATCTACTATCAATATGACAGAATTCACTACCAGCCGCCACCTCAGACACAAGCTCCAGAGCCTAGAGCGGCGCCTCGACGAACTGGAGGAGGCCTCCAATAAGCTCCAAAAGGCTGAGGATGAGCTCATGGACCTCCAAGACAAGGTCATTCAAGCAGAGGGCAGTAATTCCTCCTTGCTTAGCGACGTGGAGGCGCTTCGGAAGAGAGTCCTTAAAATCGAGGGGAAGGATGAGGAGGTGAGGAAGGCAGAAGATCTCTGTCGCTTGATAAAGGAGCAGCTTAAGGAAGAGGAGAACCTGACTAAGGAACTCAAAGCAGAGATCGAGCGTCTTCAGTGCAGGATGACCGAACTGGAAAAGCTGGAGGACGCATTTGGTAAGTGCAAGTCTGATTGCACGCAACTTTGCCTCAGCCTTAACGAGGAGAAGAATCTCACGAAAAAGCTCTCCTCTGAACTGGAAGCACTGAGGGCCCGAGTGAAAGAGGTGGATTCTTCAGAGGCCCGGTTGAACAAGGCAGAGCAGGCCCTTACCTCCGAGATGGAGAAGCTGAAAGTTCTCACTCAGGCTTTTGTCATGGAGCGAAAAAAGCTCTTAGAAAAACAGAGGGACGATGAGAAACTTATTCTCAAACTGACCGAGAAGCTCGAGTGTCAGACGAGCAAGTTAGGGTTGTCAGATGGTAGGGTCAACGACCTTTATATAGAGGACAATCTCTCGGCAGGCCTGAGCGCCAAGCTGTCTCGTAAGAAGAGCCTGGACTACCTAAAGCTCTCGGGTGATGGGTTGAGAAATAAATCGGAGAACGAGAAAAACAGTTTTGATGGCCAAGAGGACAATAAGGTTAGAGACCTTACACAGGAAGTAGAGAATCTAAAGAGCCGCCTCAAGCAGCTGGAGATGGTGGAGGAGGATTTGAAGAGCGTGGTCTCCAAGAATACCGAGATGGAGGCAAAGTTCAAACAGGAAAGGAGCCGCAGCCAAGCTCTCAGTAACGAACTCGAGCAGCTGAAGATTCAACATTTGAGCAGCGGTAGTAATGGAAGCCTGGTGACTTCCAGCACGGCAAAGGTCCTCGAGAATGGCAAGCCTGAAACTGGGGAGTTCAACACTTCGGCGCAGGAGAAGCCGAAGTATAAAGGTGCAGATCCTGCCGGGTCAGTCGCCTCAAGGTATAAAAACAGAGATATGTCAGCTCAGCAGTGGAAACCAAAGAACAAGGAGGTCAGCCAAACTGAGAATTCCCCTAAAATTTTACGGCGGGCCCAAAGTCCAACCCACAGACCCAAGAAAACTGGTTCGAAAACGGGCTCCTCAAACCCCCCTGAGAATCGACTGAAAGAAGGCAAAGGTTTCGATGAGAAACCTGCAAGTGTGCTTCAGGTCACATCGAATGATAACAAAAAAGTTTCCGTGCTTAGCCGTTACCCTCCTGCTGCTAGTGACCAAAAGCCTGGGAAGGCTTCACCCAAGCCTGTCATCCACGAAAGCAAGAAGAACAGTGTTGAGACGTTTTCGAGGTCGCACGCTGGAGGTTACAGTGAATCGAACTCTTTGATCGCGGCCGCGAACGCTACAAATAAGACCGTCAACCTGTCTCCTCTTGAAAAAGATGGCTCGTCTGAACCGGAGTCTGTAGAGCCTCCTGCGGAGGCAACTCCACTCTTGAGTATGACTCATGCCAATGGCTGTTACACTGCATACAGATCCCACTTAAGAGCAGGTTCTGGTGATCTGGGATCTGAAGGTCACCCTGTTGTCTCAGAAACGGAATCAACTGGTCCAAAGCATTTGGTGGGTGAGCTAGACTCTGCTCCCGCAATATCTGTTTTAAGTGGCAGATCGAACGATGCTAAGCACCCCACCTACTCGCGCGTCCAAGATTCTAATTCGGGTAGATCCTCAACAAGGAGCTCTTATGACGAGGAGCAGCACAGGTCCCTCATGTCGGAAGGTGGATATCAGGAGCCTGTTCAAACATCCACCGGGATCGAGATACAGCGAGTCTGCAGCCCAAGGGAGTCGATTCGTTCTAAAGTAGTCATAAAGCCAACGATAACGGAGTACAACAAGAAGGAAATCATGTCCGGTCAACCGCTGCCTGTCGGCGACAAAACCAGGACATCCGCAAAACTTAACAAGATGACCAGTAGCATCACTTTCTATCCTAACGACCCCAGCACTTCTCGAACCAGCAGTCGAAGCAGCAGTGTGTCCAGTGACACGTCGTCCAAGGAACGGCATACTTCCACTAGCAACATTGTCATTGCACCGAACCCCGACCTCAGAGGCAGCATCACCTTTCCTTACGAAATATCCATTCCCAAAAGCGAACTCACTCTGCGCCCTAGTGAGGACAACAGTTACAGCCCTGATCCCCCCGGCGTCCTAGAGAGCGCTCGGATAGAAGCCAGCGTTCTGTCTAGAAGCAGCTTCAACGTCCAGCCTGCGGAAATGGCCTCCGACTTCAACGACGCCGAGCCCGAGTTTCAGAGTAACATCAGTACCGCTACACTGGCCAGCTGGAGGAACAACAACAACCACCAGCGCTCATCCCTGGATAATAGCGCGTCAGACTTTAGGAACGTGACTGTCAGGAGCGCGTGGAGGAATAGAGGAGCGTCGGTGGACCAGCTCGGTCAAGGACCAAGTCAAGATGTTTTGGAGGATGAATCGGAGTCTGCCACAACGTGGAAAGCATACAGGGCTACCACAGTAGTGGACACGGAGGAAGCGCTGTCACCCCACGTCACCACCAGAAGCGGCAAGCCGAGCCCAGCAGAGATATACATGCGAAGGATCAGCAGTGGCAGAGATCCCGTAGACCCCGTACGCAGGAACAAATTCGTGTCGCCGTTTGATTCCTCCCTTCACAGAAGCATCCCTCATGAGCCTGTCTCTGCACAGCTGCTGCAAGCCAGGGGCCGGAGGGATCCAACTGTGAGTTTTACTACTTTATTTATAGCTTTTCATTTCATTTAGCATTGCCTCACAGCAAGAAGGTGCTCGGTGTTTGCCAGACGTGATGCGTGAGATCTGCCCTGCTTCGGTTTTTGTCTCACAGTGTAAAGTAAACTTGCTTCTCAGGCTTTTAGAGTCCTAAAAGTCCAAGCTGAGCCTGGCCTGGGTTTTTTTTTTTTTTTTTTTTAACTTAAGAGTGGTTTCTGCCTAGGCACTGGAATATAAAGGCATATGAGGGTGCTGCTGAGACGGCCATCCTCATGGCAAGTTCTCTCATCTCTGCCGGGGGCATCCGAAGCTCACACCCCTTGCCGATGCCCTCCTTGCTGGTTACTCGGGTTGCCCTGATGGCCGGTTCCAAATTCTTGTATTCCCTTGTCCGTCTGCTGCGGAGTACCCATGTAGAGGAAGTTGGCTGTTCTAATAAATTAGCAAAAAATCTCTAAACTCACGTTACAGTAACTAAACAACATTTCAGTAAAAGTGGAAACAACTACCTGCACCTGTGCCAAAATCAAGTGTTCCAAGTCGGCCTTAAATGGAGCTCAGAAAAGCACAAGGCGTGTTTTAGAACGGCCAGGTCGGACTGAGATCTTAAACAAACTGAGGTGCTGAAGTCGAAGTTCCTCTTCTTCGCTGAGCAGCAGCCACAGAATACAATTCCTGCTAAATGCCAGCTCTGCCAGTTATTAAATATAAGGCATGACCTATCTTTTACAGCCTGAACTGTCAATGATTCATTAGATTGTTCAATAAAGACATTCTAAGGTACCATTGTTTGTTAGCCAGACTGTGTTGGTCTGTTTTTATGGTTCGGACTGTTAGGTGTGGCTTGTGTTTGGCTGGAATAATAATCTGCACCCACGATGGCACTGTTTCTGCCAAGACTGGAGACCCTTGGGCTACAGCACCGGTAGTACGTTAGAACCCACATTTAGAAAACAGTATAAAAATGTAAATAAAAACACGCAGGGTCTTACTTTTACTGTGGGGTGCCAAAGGTTTTAAGTGACTAACTTTCAGTGGTCTATCAAATCAGCTGAGTAACCATAGAAACTATGTATTAACACCCTGGTAGCTTAAACATACCATAGGAAACATCCATCGAAGACAATGTAGCGACGTAGTGAAATTCCTCATAACTGCAAAACGTACAACGTTCCAGTGAAACAATTTTAGTATAGCAGCAATTCGGGGTACAATAGCAACTGCCTAGCAACACCCTAGCAAACACTGTATAACCATAGAAACCGCCCAACCACACTTGAGCAACAACCTTCTCTTTTAATCCCCCTAAATACACCCAAAGCAATGCCCAAAATCTCCTTTGCTTTGTTTATTACATAGATACGTCTACACTGTTCGTCTTGCTTTCTTTATCCACCTGTTATTATTTCCACCTTTGTCTCATTCTCTTTTTGCTTTCAACCGTCCTTTGAGGAATTTCGAAGGATTCTGTTTCGCCTTAACAAAATAAACATGTCGTGTTTTTCCTCTTAATCAAAGCAGTGTCGTTAGATATGGATTGGGGGGGAAAAAAAAGCCAGCGAACACAGACTGTTTGGTCCGTTTTGTTCAAACGTTCCAACGTAAGAGAAAACACAGACTGTAATGTCTTTAAAAATGTCAAACAGATCGTCCGAATGTTGGTTTTGTACATAAAATGTGACCGTTCCTACACAGGGAATCAGTCGAGCAGGAAACAACTAAACGAACTCTTATGTTCTCTTATGTCTCCTAAATAACTTGAAGTAGAATAGAGTAAAGAAAAGCATTTGTCATTTAGTGAAACATTCTCATTCAGAACTCGTACCAATCTTAAAATCCATGCAACTGCGGGTCTTGCTCAGAGATACAACCGTGCTAGCCTGGGACCTTGTGCCCACCACAGTAATACAGTAATATACAGTGTTCCCTAACCGCTACACGCTTGACCTTTCGCGGACCTTTCGGTGCATGGTGGGTTTTCAAAGAATATGAATGGAAAAAATATATCGCGGATTTTCGCTGTTTCGCAGGATTTTCGCAGAACTGGATCTGCGCACGCGTAGTACGTGTGGTATAGTTAACGTATACATGTACGTGTGTTTGATGTACTTTTACATTAAAAAAAAAAATCACAATTTATAAAAAAAAATATAGAAAAAATATGAATTCTAAAAATAAAAAAAGTTCTAAATCATAAAATTAAAGTTTCATTATAGACTGAATTCATGCAAGCCCTACGATGCCACCCAAACCTTCTGCAAGTTCTACGGCTAAAATAGTGCAGAAATAGTTCAATAAATATAGCGTCCCTACTTCATGGATTTTCGTTTATCGTGGGTGGTCCTGGAACGTAACCCCCATAAAAACCAAGGGGACACTGTGTGTGCATGTGTGCA
>JAUZST010074470.1:0-21352 GCA_034779995.1 Parotocinclus haroldoi
ATAATAATAATAATAATAATAATAATAATAATAGTAATGATAATAATAATACTATAATTGTTTTTTCAGTAGTAGTAGTATTATAACATGCTTTCACGTGTGTTTTCGAGTATAATCAGCATAGCCCAGAGGTGATTTCAAGGAAAAACATATATTGTATTGAATTGTGAGACGCTTTCTAGTATATAAATTGCTTGAATTGCTCGAGCATTGCCGTGACATAAGCGCGCATGCGCTGTACATTATGGAAGCCGTTTGTACGGAGTGCAGTATCTCGCGGCTGCCTGATCATCTGTGGCCTGGGTTTAAAAGCAGGAGGCGGAAGTGTGCTCTGTAAGCTGTGATGACAGCGCATTCATTCGACCTATGGCATGGTTTTCTCCGATGATCTCCCCTTAAACTATTTAACCAGGAAGATTACACAGGCCATGGCCGGTGTCCCCATTCATGTTTTAAATCAGTGATTTGGTGGAGAAGGTTTGGGTTTTTAATCCTGGATCGCTGCTCCATCAGGATGTTCCGGCTCTTTGCTGTTCTTGTGGTTGCCGGTTTGATTCTGGCTTGCTTGACTTCATGGGTGATAGACAGCTATGATACAACCAGGTACCCAAAGCGGAGTTTAAAGCAGCCTGGAGAAAATCTACAGAGGAAAAACGAGCCACCATATCCAGGTGCAGAACTGAAGAACATCTTCTGGTTTGTACAGGTGAGTCACAGATCTGTAGATGTCAGTGCAGGTTAGTGTAGTGGAGATCTGGTGGATGGACAAATCATGTACCTTGCTCTGACAAATCATATCTTATATAATACGAAACACCTACAATAAACACCATAAAACAACATCTCTATTGAAAGCAACTTAGTAACTGTCTACATAGACTCTATGGGTGAACTCAAATTTACCTCACATGTATTGTGAAAATTGACTCTTTGGTCAAACTATATTCAAATTCAATGTGAATAAAATTTAGATGGAGGTTATTAAGGAATTACAGTTTAGGCAGATCCTAATGACTGATTCACAATTAATACATGAATTATTACACTTGTTGGATAAATAAATAAAAATATATATTGGGGATTTGAGGCTGGACTTGTGGGGGCATATATTGTATATTCCCTAAGTAATCATATAGAAGTGCATGCTTATGCCAAAAAGAAATTATGTTCCAAAAAGCATTAAATAAATAACTACACAGTAAAGAACTAAACTAAATATTAGAATTGGATTTGTTTTGGGGCATAGCCTTATACACTGTACACACTAAATAGTATGGAATGGTCTATTGATGTTAATACATATAAATACATATAACAATAATTGATAATAATAATAATGAATACTAGCACTATATATTGCAATGGGCAGCATGGTGGTGCAGTACTTATGGTCCCCCCGGTTCAAGAATAAACCCGGCTGCTTCTAAAACCCACAGACTCCAAGTATAAAATTGTCCTTCTCCAAGGTGTCCCAGTGTAATTGTTTATGCTCTCTGCCAGTGTATCTGCAAGACAAAGTCATTAGAAAAATGACATAAGCCTGATGGCGTGGTGTAACGTGGTTGCCACACGGCCCTCGGTTCGATCCTGACCTTGGACTCTGTTTGAGTGGAGTTTGCATGTCTTCCCATGTGCTATTTTATTTCCTCTCACAGTTCAATAGCATTGGCTGGGTTAATTGGTCTCTCTAAACTGCCGCAGTCTAGCTAGTGCTGATATATCCTTGTTGCTGTCACGAAAAGCCATAGATGCTAATTTGACTTGAACTAAATAAATAGACAAACATAAAAATATGCCAGTTAAAAAAAAATCAGCTACTAACGATTCCGATTACCGATTAGTATTTTATATCAGTGTACGCTTCAATAGTCTCAACATTCAGTTGTTAAAAATACATACTCATCTAAACATGATGCAGCTGCATTATTTCAAAATGACCTAGTGTGACATCAGAAAACGTGAGCAGCTCTTGGCATTTTATTATACTTTGCTGTTTTGATAGAATACAAGAAGATTTGCATATTAGGAGTAGAGCTTGTAAAAAGTGAATAGAACACCATGTTTACTGGATCAGGTTTGTAATTAAACGCCTACTCTAGACCCCCTGAGACAGTCATTACTTCTATAAATAAACCTATTTGTTTAGTGTGCATTAGTTAAAACTGAGCACAGGGTCTCTGGCTTTTCCTTACAGGTATCAGACATCCACATCAGTCGCTTTCGTGATCCAAGGCGCGTCCCAGATTTTGAAAAATTCTGTACTGACACTATTGGAGTCATTAAACCAGTGCTAGTGCTGGTAACAGGTAAAAGAGATGTTACATTATCGAGCATAGATTATCTCACTTAATTTGAAAGGTTCATAGCGGTATCGGTCTTAACCAATTGTTCATCTGTCTGAATCTGTGTGTTGACATGTTGCAATGTTACAGCTCTGGTACTGTATTGCATTTTTAACCAGGGGATTTAACAGATGCAAAGACTGAGGACAAAGTTGGCTCTCTTCAGCATGAAGTGGAGTGGCAGGCATATCATAATGTCCTGAAGCGATCACATGTGATGGAACACACTAAATGGATTGACATTCGTGGAAATCATGGTGAATGGTTTTTTTCTGCCTTTTCCTATTTGGTGTCAATACTGGTATTGGCATTTGCAATTTGATAGAATGATTGCGCTGAGATTTTCTTGTAGCTTTGATTTCAGATTGTTCAATGTACTTGTTTAATTAGATTGAAAGAGATCCATGGTTATATCCCCAACCAGAATGCTGTGTCTGTGGAGTTTGTATGTTCTCCCCTGTCTGTGTGGGCTTTCTCTGGGTATTCCTGTTTCCGTCCACATACCAAAGATGATGTCTCTAAAGTTCCCATGTGTGTGTATGTGTGTGTTGCCTTGCAATTGATCGAGCCCTTTTTAAGGTTGGTTTCCATCTTGTGCCCTGTCCTGCTGGGTACATGCTGGCTTCCCAAGGATATATCAAACGAATCTAAAAATTGATGAATGAATTTTCTTGCTTGCATATGTGCATAGTTAAACACAAAGATATCTAAATGAATCTGTTGATGTGGTTGATAATAAACTACAACAAAAGAAGATAATATATAAAACTATTTTATATGCTAAAGCCTTTGACTATAAATAACAAAATAAATATTTTCCCATTTTCCTTAGTACTAGGTGATTACAGTCTGGTCATTTGTGCATAGAACAAGTGATGCATCAATGCAAAATGCAAAAAATGCCTACATTTAATTTGGCAACACATGCATTGTATTAAAAATCCGTCTGATTAGTTTTAAGGAGCATGTAACAATAGACTCAAGAAGTACTAAGCCTTGATGGACCATGATGAGCTCACCACAATACCCAGCCTTACTTGTGGTTCTTCCCGTATCCATATTTCCAAGTGAACTGCTGTTGGTGTTCTGTTACATAGCCTCCAGACAAGAGATCTAATCAATTCAGTGATCCAGTGTCTTCCATGGTTTCATGATAAACGCTGTAGAAATTTATGTTTCTTCCTGCTTTCTCTGCAGATGCCTTCAATATTATATCTCTGGATAGTGTGAATAACTACTACAGGTCAGTGTAGAAATTCTCAGCAGACACAAAAGTCTTTACTAATGCAATCAGTAAATTCAACTTCCTGCTGTGATCTGTAATATGAACATGCAAGGAAATGTCCTTTACTTATATGATGTCATTTACAAATGACATTAGAATTCTCAAAGTAGCTTTATAAACATCTAGGCCCATATCCCCAGTGGAGAAAGCCAAGGTTTCAGTGACAAGGAAAAAACTCCTTTAATGTGATAAGGAAGAAACCTTGGGACCGAGACTCAAACCTGTAATTGGCGTAGATGTTATACTGTTGTTAATCACCTATTTATTAGGTACACCTCCTTGTTTCTACATTCAATGTCCATTTTATCTGCTGCACTTGTCCAAGTATTTGTTCAACAATTACAGACTTTAGTCCATCTTTTTCTCTACATACATGTGTCAGTACTGTTTATTCTGGTCTCTAATGGTCAGTCAATCTCAATCATAGATCAGGTACTGATCTAATAAATGATTGAATATACTGAACAGGGTGAAGCAAAAGATATGCCAAATATGAATATGCCAAACCCATTGTTGAGACTTCTTTGTCAGTAGTGGTCCTCTGACCGCCACTGTTTGTCGTCTGCAGTACCGGTTTCTCAGAATTTGGCTATGAGGGATGCAACAGTGCTGTGCATCAACAACAGGTTTGAAGTTTCTGTGTTAACGTTTGAACCACAAAAAATATTTGCAAATCTGATTGTAGCAATCGATTTCTGAGACAATTCTGGCCTTCTTTGATATGCTACATGACCACCTTCCCACTGGAGGAAAACCTGCCCTTGATCGAATATGGCAGATTTTAAAGTGACAGCTATGTTCTGAAAATAACCTACAAAATAGGCCCTCTCACCCCCTGCAGCTCGTTCTGTGGCTTTTTCCTCACCCTGTGACCCTTTGTCACACTGCTGTGGTAGTGTCGTGTTAGTATGTGTTTTGCTGGTATGAGTGAATCAGACACAGCAGTGCTGATGTAGCTTTTAATCACTGTGTTCGCTCACTGTGCACAGATACATCTACCATATCACTCCACCTGGAAAATGTAAAGTCAGACACTGTAGCTCGTCAGATGTTGCACGGTTTGTTTTAGTCGTCCTTTAACTCGGTGGTTTCCAAATGTTTTCTGCAGTGCCCCACTCTGACACACTTGAATATCTTTTGCTTCCAAACTCCACTGGAATTTATTTTAACCACTTAAAATAAACGTGCTGATCCATTCTTTCCAGCACAACACACACTAACACACCACCACCATGTCAGCATCACTGCAGTGCTGAGAATGATCCATCACTCAAATAGTACCTGATCTGTCCTGTTTGGACTGACAACATATGCAGAAACAGATGGACTACAGTATGTAACTGTAGAACTACAAAGTGCTTTCATATAATAAGTGAAACTGATAAAAAAAAAAGAGTGTTTGGTGAGTGTATATGAAGACTTACATAATTAGAAGCTTCTAGAGTTCTGCGTAATTTATCAGATATTGTACAAAGCTTTTGACTATGTGTTGGTTTCATCAGGAAATATTCTGCCAACCAGAAGCCTGGCTCCTTCCACTATGTGCATAAAACTCCCTTCGGGAACTACTCGTTTATCTGCACTGATGCCACTCTAACCCCTGGTCCTAAGCGCCCCTACAACTTCTTTGGAATACTTAATCAGGTAGGTGGTTTTCAACCGCAGTCAAATTATCTTCGCATTTAATTGCTCAAATATAATGTTAAATAATTGTCTGTCACACAGACTCATCTAGACATGCTAGCCACGTTTAGGCAGGAGAGTCACCGCAGCAATCAGACCATCTGGTTTGGACACTACACCACCTCCACTGTTATCTCCCCTTCTCCAGGGATCAGGTCCCTAATGAGGTTAGGGGTATGACTGATTTTATCAGTCATTTTACCTGTGTGGAAGAGATGTTGGCTGTCACATGCGTTCTGTTAACAAGATGGTAGATCTTACACCCTGTTATGTGTGCCCGTTTCTCTTTAGTGGGGCAGTGGCATATCTGTGTGGACATCTGCACACACTTGGAGGTTTGATGCCTGTCCTTCACAGTAGACATTCAACTGGAACACTGGAGCTGGAATTGGGAGACTGGATGGAGAACCGCAGGTAAAAGCAGCAGGGATGCAGGAGTATACACACACACACACACACACACTTAGATCCAGATGGTGCACTTAGTGCTGAGTCGTCAGAAAATAGTGCAGAACATTGTACAAATCTTTGTTTAGATGTCCTGAAGTTGGGTCACTTGTTTTGGCATCATTACATGTTAATGATTTCATTTCATATATTTAAAAAATGGATAACATGACAAAGATTTCATATGCAATGCATTATTAGATTATAAACAGTAAATAATCACAGTACTGTATAATGAATACAGTAGTTCAGCAGAAATATACAGCCTTATGCAGTTTCGGAACACTTGGTTAAATGTCGTATTTTGTCAAAACCTTGCCTACAAATAATCATTTAATGTGTTCCTATGTTTTAAACATTTGTGCATTATTGTTTTCAGTTTAATGACCCTCCCATGAATGTCCATTTGCTTAAGATATTCTAATAGGAAATTTGTTTTTTTTAGTCTTTTAACTCCAGATGTTATGGCCATAAACAGCTGTTAACCGCAGCAGTCAATCAGTGCTGCAAATTGTTGAGCAGAAACATGAGCAAGAGTTCAAGAGGTTAAGAGGAAAGTCCATGATTTGTGTGTGTGTGTGTGTAAGTGAAGTAACTACCCTACCTGGTCGTGTGCTCGCTTGCTTGTTAGCTCAAATTCAAACATTCGGACTAGAGACTGTTCTAACTTGGGTGTTGAGTTTAGAGGCTTTTCATGCAATGTGTGTGTTAGATGACTGAGTTGACGGCGGTAGCCTAGCGGTTAAGGTACTGGACTGTGGACATGTGGGCCTGATGCTCAACCTTTCCAACCTCTGCCAGCCTGCCACAGCTGGGTCCTTAAGCAAGGCCCTTAACCCACAAGTGCTTGAATTGTAAGACTGTATGAGTTGTAAGTTGCTCTGGATTAGGGTGTCTGCTAAATGCTGTAAATGCTGTAAATTTAAATTTAAATTATTACTTATATTCTCTGTTACCTATAACTATATAATCTGGTTCATAGTAACTCGTAGAGTCTCTGTTACATCCATCTGATCTTCCGTGTTGGTCATAATAAAGTCAATTAATGCAGTTCCCGCAAACAAAAGTATGATGTCCATCATACCATATATATATATATATATCTTTTATATAGGCCCTGGTCCTCCAAATTGGATTATGCAGCTATAAAAAGTTAGAAAAGGGTATAATTTGATCTGGGATACACAAACATTTTCATATGACTTCATATGAATGCTAAAACATTTATGCTGCACCATCCTAATTAAAAGTTAGAATAAACGTTTTGACGGTTGTTTGAAAATCCCTACTCTAGCAACACTGACAATATTTTTTTTGCTCTGTAGTTTTGGCGCTCTGACCGTAAATATCCCTGCTACAGATTTTTAAAAGATTCTCGATAAGTAACTAGCACTATCCTGAGAACCAAATGAATAAATAGAAAATCACTTCAATAGTGAGGTACTTCACTATGTACTGCTTTCTGTATTGCTAATATGACTGTTCCGTTCACATTTTCAATATGATACTGATATGTCTTAGTAGCCGAGCTAATTATTTACAAGTGAAGTTATGAGAAGTGTCACTTGTCACACCATTTTTCAAGTGTCATGTTGGTTAGTGCATACAATTTTGTAATAACTCCAACAGCAGCAACAACAGCATTACGTATTCAGTATAGGTAACCTTTTACAATCAGTCTCAAATGGGTACTAATTTCTAGCAGTTATGGTTTTATTATTTATTCATTTATTTGTTTTATCCATTCATTTATTTGACTTTATTATGTATTCATTTCTACACTCACCGACCACTTCATTAGGATCTCCATTTTAACTGCACGTTAAAGCAAATGACTAATCAGCTAAACAAAGCAAGCATCAGAATGAGGAAGAAAGGTGACTTATTTGACTTTGAGAGTGGTGTGAAATAATGCTTTGGTGGTTTGCTGGTTTTGGTGGGTTGTTTAACCTCAAATAAAAACCAGGGTTTTAACCTCAAACTCAAATAATCACTAATGTGGCTAGACGAGCTACTCATTTGTTCGGATTTTAATACACAGCCAATCTAGTTATACAGAAAATGAGAACAGGGTATCCAAAAAAGCCCAGAAAATATCCAGTTTGATCACTGTTAGATAGATAATTGGAGGATGATGGCGCCATGTACAATAACTTTTTTCTATTTTCTATTAACTATTTTCTTTTTGATGTCTTTTACTGCTAAAGTGAACCTAACATTAAAACTAAAGACTGTTCTTTTCTTTCTCAGTGGGCAAAATCAGCAAGGGGTCAAATAATTATTTCCTCAGCTGGACACTACTAAACCCACGTGGCCAAAAGTATTGGGACACAAACACACATTATTAAAAATGGCCAATTAGCACTGTTACAGTTGCTTCAGGAAATGCAGATCTAGTCAATAGTGTAACGACTAATAGTTATTTAGTAAATATACTGGTTAGTAATCATATGTTGGTAAATGTTGTACTTCGTTATTGACTTCTAAGTACTTGTCTAGAACGTATGAAGTAAGTAGTAAGAGTTAGTTAATGTGAGTGGCCAGACAGAAGCCTTGTTACATTGTTAGCCGTGAGACTTTGTATAAAATCATGCCAATCAACTGAATATACCACACATTGATTGATAGACTTCAGTCAATGTGTAGAAACAGAAACTAGAGGCCCCCAGAGTTAAATATCAAAGGCCATAGCAAAGGGTTTAATTACTTATTTACAATACATTTCCAAAGTTCTGTTTTCTCTTAGTCATTATGGGACATTAAGTGCAGAATGATGGGGACATTTGTGTTTTTATTTTAGGCACCTATATACAAGGCCCAAACATATAGAAATATGAAAAAAGTCAAAGTGAAGAATTTACGAATGCATTGTTTGTTCACATATGTTGTTTTCTTTATTTGGAGGAGCACGCTAAATTTAGATCTTGGTCTGTGCTCTGTATTCAGGTACAGGGTGCTAGCATTTGACCATGACCTCTTGAGCTTCTCGGACCTGACATTTGAAGATTGGCCTGTGGTGCTCATCACCAACCCTAAAGACGCGCAGTACCTGCACCCGAAATTGGAGCCTCTGGACCGCATCAGTAGCTCCACACACATCAGGTGTCTCCTCTGTGTGTGTCTTAATCACAACACTGCTGGTCATCACAATCCCTCAGCATGTCCGCTGTTATGTTTAAAAAGTCAAACTTACATGCACTTATTGTAATACAGACTTGCTCATTACTCGTGATGGCCTGCAGGGATTGACGCTCAGTGCTGATGTTTATCACTCTGTCTGTTGGGCTTTGCAGGATCTTGGTGTTTTCCCCAGTACAAATCACAGCAGTGCATGTGAGGGTGGATGGAGCAGACCTGGGGAAAGCAGTGTTTGTTAAGGGGCCTCTGTACGTCCTGCACTGGGACCCCAAAATGTACTCCACTGGACTGCACACCATCACAGTCAAAGTAGAAGTAAGTGGGGGCAGCATTGTATGTGGAGATTTTGTGAGGCTGTTATAGATTAAATACTGAAGTAAGTGTCTGCGTTCTTAAGGATTTATCAGGTGGCTCCAAGGTCCGAAATCAACATTTCACCCTGCAGACGGACCTAACACCCAGTTTTGGCTTTCTACAGTCTTTCTTGCTGCTTACAGACTACTACATACTGGTATGAAGTGCGGTAATGATAATTGTATTCATAATGATCAACTTTAGAAGAACATCATGCACTATATAGCTAGTGGTTTGTGGACTTTCTAATTTGTGAGTGCTGCTGTCTTCGAAACACTTGTAGACAAACAGTGGCAGCAGAAAGGATTTTACTGAATACCCAAGTGACACTAAATAATACAGCTTTATAGACGTCCGCTTCTAACAAGTCAGTCCATCAAACTATCTGCCCTGCTGTCCTTAAACATGAAATAAAATAAACAAACCAATAAAAAATTGGTTTGCCAACTTTGATTGAGAAATTTGTCATGTTTCACAATCTAGTGGAAAGCCCTCTTAGAAGAACAAAGGATGTTATAGCAGTGCTAAAACTCCATATGAATGAAAATATTTTAAATGTCATTTTCGGGTTCCCAGAAAATGTTGGTCATATAGTATGTTATTTGTGAATCACGCACTAACACATGGAAATAATGACTCATCAGACATTTGAAAAGATGGTTGTTAGGACAGAGTTTCGTTGCAGTTTCTAATTCAGTTTGCATGCTATTAAGCATAAAAAAAAACAATTCTCACAAATGCAGTTAATGCCATGGATTGATCAGCTTAAGTAACACAATTAAATTTTTACATTTGAAATCATGACTCATAGCAAATTTTCAAGTGTTATATTTCTAATATAATGAGTGCTGTTATTAAGGTGCTGAAAAATATATAATTTAGTGAGTAATGGATTAATAGCGAAAAGTAAAAGCAGAACACTTCCTCTATTGGTGAAAGTCTATGTGTTTTCAGGCACGGATTGCTTTTGTAGTCATCATGTTGCTGAATGTGACTGTGCTTGTTGCCTTCAGATTCTTGCACATTCCCTCTGCCCGAGGTGAGACTTTGTGGTAAATATGACAAAATGATCACCAATGTACTACAGAAAATACTTTGCTAAAGAACTCTTTGTATGTGTAGGGTTGCTCACTCAGACATGTCTGTCTCTACAACTGGTCAGCAAGATCAACACTTTCTACTACAGCTTGCTGCTGTTTAATCTGTGTACAGCTTTGGGTAAGTTGTGGTCAGATGTGATAGTTAAATGATAAGTGTTGGAATTCAACGTATTCACGAAACAAAGGCTATGATTAAAAGTGACTGACTGATACACATAACACTGAGTAGTCACACTGAGCAAATTTATCTAGATGATACTTGCAGATGTATCCACGGCCACACCTCATGTACGCAGCTACTTTGAAATGGTATCTCCTTAAGGGTAATGTTGTAATGAAAAATAAATTACTTTGACCTTGTTAGTTTTTTAACCCAATACTGATGTATGTTTAAATGCACTTTTTCTCATGAAACCAATATTTGTGGCCAACTATCAAATATTTTTTTTACATAAGCCCATTGATCCCCTTGCACCACTTTTTTGTACATTTTAACATAATTTAGAACTGTCATTTCCATACTTGTGAGGGAAAAACATCTGATTTTTGGACAGGTGCAACACCGGGACTGGAAAGACATTGACAAGCCTAAGGAAACTTCCTGTAATGCTGTGCCTGTGAGCCCAAAAGTGGGACTGCTGTATTTTATATGTTAATGTACTATGGTTAAACCATATACTTTGTAGGGTTTTCACATTTTTTTCAGCTTATCAGGGGACACATTCTGTTAAAAAACCCAAAGCACAAATAACCCCTTTTTTGGGGTGCTTTTTTTAGGTTTGCTTGACATTGCTCACCTGTCCAGCCTCTATTCTCTAAGACACTGCAAACTGAGTGATGCCTGACTTGACCTGAACTGAACCCAGGTCAATATGTGCCCTTGGGATAGGGAATTTTTGGTACACCGCCTGAGAGCCCTGTTATGACCGCTATACATGTAAATGTATTTTAATTGTAATTTAATGAATCTTCCATTAACAGCTTTTCTTGTACAGTGCAAAGATTAAAGAGTAATTCTAAGACATGTTGTATGTGTCCACAAACCTTTGGCCCTATACTGAATATCTTTGTGACTCCATATGGGACACATGATGTATGTAATAAACCATCCGGTGTCATTTACTACTGTAAATAATAACATTCACACTCTGGTGACATTGTCAGCTGGATTACTAGTAGAGCCCAATTTGTTAACTGCAATTCTGACTGCATTTTCCTCCAGCCTGCTCATTTCTTTTTGGTCTTGCTTGAATCTAGTAGTCAGATTCTCTTTCTAGTGTGGCACTGTGACTAATTGCTATAATGTCTTGACATTTTGGTCATGTTGATCTTTAGGAGAGCCAGTGGAGGTCAGCAGACACCGTACTATTGAGGATGAATTTTGAAAGTTTATAGCTGGCTCTTGTAGTGTCCATCCAGGCTACAACGCATTCTATAAAAACAACCTTTCGTTTTTGCCTTAGTGTTCTGGTTTGTATGTGTCTGATCTTGCAGGTCCATGGTTCATCGGGGAGGTGGTTGATGGACACAGCGGAGCCTGCTTCGCTTTCGGTGTGATTGTGGATGGACATTTTTTGGAGGGAAGTCTGACTTATGTTGTGGGTGTGTTGCAGGTAAGAATGTGATGTTCACACTGAAGAATCAACAGTTAAGAACTAAACAAAATGGTTCCAGTTTATATATTTACAGTACATTTATTTGGAATTGGCACAGGATCTAATGTGTAGTAAAAGCCACTGCCACTTGGAGGAACTCCGTATGTTATTGAGAAATCTATTTTCCGTATTGTACAGTACAAACTGAAGAGGCGACGTTGCAAAAATCAGTGTTTTGCTCCCTGGATCTTTAGGTGATCTTCTTCAACATGCCACTGACTTGCTACCTCTGCTGGAGTCTGCACCAGCGCTGCCGCGGGTGTTCCTTCCGCTCTCACTTCTGCTGGCCAACATGCCGGAGGACTCTAATTATACATATGGTCATGCTCCTTCTCTTCATCTGGCAGGCATACTCCTGCTACTTCTTGCTGGGGACCTACGGTTTGTTAGCATTCTTTTTGTCCCCAGTGCGTACCTGGGCTTTGCTGATGGGCCTGCTGCTTGTCTATAAGGCCTGGAGGGAACCAGTTCCAAACCTTGCTATTAAAAGTAATGCACAGTTATGACAGCAAAATGCTGGCCAATTTTCCAGACAGGCTTTTAATGGATAGACTCCTGTGCCAAATTCTCCTCAGGAGCAGCACTGCATTATGGATTACCTTTATGTGATGAGACAAGGACTGAAAAGAAGACGTACTGCTGGGACAAGTGCACATAGGGCATTTATATAGGTTAAGTTCTATTGATTTTTATTGCACTTAAGAATTCAACAATTTATCACTGAAAGTTTTGAACAATTACTGCCATTTTTTTAGTTCGCATCAAACTATGTTCACTTTGACAAAAATGCATGTAAATATCTTTGAAAGAACAATAAGCAACGGTAATTTCTGCCACCCAGTTCCACTTACAGATGCACTTTATAGTTCTACAATTCCAAACTGTTAATCATCTGTTTCACTACATACTCTCACTAATAAAGTTTTCTTCACTCTGTTCACCAATGGTCAGGATCACCACTGATCAGGTACTATTTGGGTACAAGTAAATCTGACAGTATTTAAAAACGGTGTTCACTCACTGTGCAGTCTTAGACACTACACTGCTCCACCTCAGTGATGTAAATTCAGACAGTAGCTCATCTGTTGTTTCAGTTGTTAGTCCTTTTCAGACCAGCAGTGACTACAGTGCTAAGAATGAGTCACCACCCAAATAGTACCTGACCTGTGCAGATCCTGTGGGGATCCTGACAATTTAGAGAGCAGAGTAAAGGATACTAAAGTATGTAGAGAAACAGACTGGCTACAGTTTGTATTTGTAGAACTATAAAGTGTATCTATATGGTATGTGGACCTGTTATATGGACAATGAGTGTAGAAACAAAGAGGCATACCTAATACATTGACCAGTTAATTTATATGCATTCCCAGTACAATCTAATTTACAGAGCAGTGCAAAAGAAAACATCTGTGGTTGGTCATTTACAATGTCAATCAGCTGCTGTCTTCTTGTGAACAGAAGACAGCGTTTCTGCTTGAAAGACCTGTTTGACCTGCATTGTATTTCCACAAGCTCTGAGTAACTGTGGCCATTCCATTCTTTCACAAAGTAGTTTACCTGTCAGGAATTCCTGACTTTGTTCTGCTCCTTTAAAACATTGTTTCTCTATATTTAGTACTGCTGTACACAACCTATATGGCTGAAGCTAGTTTATTTGGACGTCACATCCAAAACCATTATGAGAAATATAAGTTTGGATTTCCTGTCTCTTCCAACAACTTCCAGTATTAATGAATTGATTCCACTACAATTTAGACCATGACTGGGCAGAATCACAGTCGTCACAGCTACTTAACAACAATCACTTTAGCGAGCACGAGAAGGCCTGGCTATGCTGTCTCATGATTGGGTGCCAGCCAGTTAAATTCCTCCACCCAAACGTTCAACTACTACAGATATAGTGCATAGGTACTTATGCTGAAGCAGGATCAGGCCTTTGCCATAATGTCCATGTAGACATGAAAGGACAGTTCTTTGTATAGCACCACTGAATTCTGTAGGATAAAGACTTCCTTCACTGGAACTAAATCCAGCCCAAAGGAAAGTCACCATAGAAAATGTAGCACTCCACAGAAAACATAGGTCCAATGTCCAGGGATGTGTTCGCGACTGTTCTACCCACTGCTTGGCATGGGTGATTATGTGTGGCTGATTGACAGTGGAAGTCACTGACTGTGGACCATTATGATTCACTATATCCTGTCAGTGCTCAATGGTCCCATTCAGTAAGCTTGTGTGATCTACTGCAACCTTTACACTTAATTGAGCTCTAGCTGGGCAGAAAGTTAACAAAGTGACTTGTTGGATATTAACCTACCATGTCAGAATTGAGCCATGATAGTGCTGGTGTTTGTCTACAGATATTACATGATTATATTTCATTTTACGCACCTGTTAGTAAAGTAGATGGTCTGAAACCGTCAAACACACTACAATACTGTGGTTGCATTCTGATCTGTCACTCACACTCTGAATCAAACAAACTGCTCCTGTGCTGTAGACAGGTCATATCATAAAAAGATCAAGACTTCCTGGCAATCACTTGCAAGATCCGCATTGTATGTGTGCAGTCCATCAAAATAAGTTGATATCACATTTATTTGTTAAAGAAGTTCTTGTAGGTTTTTAAAAAATAATTCTGTATTAAAAATGTTGATGTAAACCCATTTAAGCACCTTTACGTGGACCATGTTCACAATCCCAACAAAGTATTGGAGACAATCGTTCTGAACTGAATACTGGACATAGTACAGAAGACATAAGAAATCATATACTTTTTTTGTTGTTGTGAAGTTACAGTAGTTCTCATTGTACTGGCATGAGATGAAAATCACTGGTTTAATTAATGGATACTAGATCGTACTGTATGAAGAATTAACATCAACAGTTTAAACAAACAATAGGAGTTTGTAGGAAATGCAATAAGTATGGTCTGTACATACATTACATTGTAAATAAGCATGATTTATTTTAAAATGTAGAATCACTGCAGTGATTGTCATCCTCCTACAAACCAGCTGGATTTGAACCCATTCATATATGGAAATCAACAACAATTACAAACTATATAGCAAATACAATTCCCTTATGTAACTGTTGATGCCAAACCTACAGGAGAAACTGACAACAAACAGCATATTTTGGCTGAAAAGAACTCGTTTGTGCACATATACATTTCATGCATTTCTCTGTCTGCTTCTACCACATTTAATAACATTTGCTGTGACTGTGATTTTTTTTTTTTGTGTGAGTGTGTGCTAGGCCAGTCAATGATCTCTGATATCTTAGAAACATGAACACTTACATATTGGGCTGCTCATCAGTGTGAAGGGATTAGGTTGGGGTTTTACTTTTTGGTATTTATTTTTCATTTGGAAATATTTGGAGGATGGTGCAGGCACTTATGGGGTGACCTTAAAGCACTTTGATTTGAAATGCTTTTATATTTCAGTTATCCTTATTGATATTGTTTTATAGTGGTGCATTGTTTGTTATTTGCTGTATTTAATACAGGTAAAATTCATTGAGTGCTGGAAATTAAAATAAACAAAACAGAAAGACACAAGTTTGTTTCAGGGGTTGCTGTTACAGTGCCAGGGGATGATCTCACAACCAGCCCTCTCTCGCTCAGACACATTCAACCATGTCTGCATATTAGGCATGCAACCATAAATAACATGTAGGCTACTCATTTAAAGTATATACACAAGAGCAACCTTTCAAATATGTAAAAATTACATTTCACTGAATCATTTTATAAGTCCCCAGGACGATGCAAATTAAAAAAATAACAGCTAGCAGTCATTGGAAATGGTTGAAATGCCCTCTTAACACATTACTTCGAATTTTTCACCTATTACAATGTCCAAACAGGCTACATTAAATATTTCAAAAAGCTTTTATCAAGTATTAAGAGCAACATTCTATGGCACTCTGGGTTAAGAATGGTTATTAAAAATTGTAAGTCGTAAATTAGCTTTATCTTGTTGAAAATATGAGAAATCAATTATTTTAAGCAAACATGACTATTGCATAGTGATGATAATAACATATCTAAAGAAAACTGCATCCAACTAGTCCACTATATGGCTATTGGAGTTCATGTTGTAACACTACAACATGTATGGCGATGTTTAAGAAGAGATCCTTTTCCTGTACACTACATTTAGGGCGTGGTCACAAAGTACATGTGATTTTAGAAGTAATGTAAAATAAGTATTTGCCCAAAAATGGGCACGTTTAACAATGTCAGGAACATTAAATCTTTTATTCATTCTTATATTCAGTATTAACAGGAGCAACATGATCCAAGGACTCAATAGTAGCTGATTTGAACCTTTGAGCACAGCTAAATATAATCCCAAATAATATTACGAACTATAATTTTAAATCATATACATAAACATACTATACTGTATTAATGTGATTAGCAGTGAATGAAACTTTGGGGGGATAACAGTCCCATCGCTTCTGGAGAGATGTCTCAGTCTGAGATTTTGACTATTTGTTTTCCAACATTGCCTCCAGTCATCATTGAGCAAAAGGCCACTGCAGTAAAACAGCATGGAAGTGAATAAGGATCACATACATGAAACGTGATAAACCCATTCAGTAATTGACAGTAATTTAATTCTTACCACCCATGTTTTCTATTCCATTCACTACAGTTTCTAAAACCTGAAGAAAAATGAACAATCTGATCAATTCATCGGTGCGTTTAAAAACCAGCCGTCAGTTAATTGCGCAATTTCATTAATAAGAAAACAAATTGTCACTTTTACCTTAAGTTGGCCTGACTTGACCCACTGACTCAGCTGCTCCAGGCCTTCTTCATGTTTCTCCAAGTAGTTCAGCACCATAAACCTTTCCCTTATTATAAATGAATCAAAGACCTTAGAAATTACTATGATAAGACATGCAGATGAGAGACACATTGACTAAGTCTCACTAGATAACGTGTGGATGAAATGGGATTCCTATTTAGAATCTGGTATTAAAAATTGCCCATTTGCAGGTGACGTTAAAATATATTTTATCTAAACCTACCCTATAAGCCAAAATACTAGTACAGTAAAACTTTATTGATATGTTTTTGTTTACAAAGCCTCTGACATGGGAACATCAGCTGTTTGTACCTGGTGATGTTTTTGCTGCGCAGAGCTTCTTGAGTCTCCACACTCAGTGGTGGTGGGTATGGTACATCTTTATTGTACTGAGAGATTTGGCCACACAAGATCACATGTCCACCATAGTTCATCTGCAATGCATATTGGAGATCACCATATGGACACCAATAAACTCAAATGTAATTAGAGAGACAGAAAATGCACATGTACACGGTGAAGTGTTGTACACTCCTAAAATTAGTTATTAGTTATTATCTGGAAGTCATTATTTCCCTTGTGGCATGACTGTGGCATGATTCCGCTAAGTGTTTTATGAATGATCCGGCCTGTTTTAACAGTGCTAGTGTTTCATGAGTAAGAATACAAATGTGTGTTTGTATGTTTGCCTCCACAGTCACTAGATCTCCAGTTTCACACTTTGTGTGGTGGAACAGAATATTGACATGGACGTGGAGCTGACAAACGTGCGGCAACTGTATGATGCTCTCATGTCAGTATGGGCCGAACGCCCCCCTAAAAAACCCGTGCGCGCGCACACAACTTTTTTCGGGATGTGTGCTTTTTCGTTGTATGTGTTGCAGGATGCAGAATTTATCTCACTTTCACAGACTGTGTAAAATTCCACACAACAGACATGTTTATGATTTGTCGCCAAGTGTCTGCGCAGTGTAAAGGACAGGTGGCGAGGACACAACACTGCACATAAGGCCTCTGCGGGCTGCAAAGTACAGATGATACTTAACTCTACTATCTAATCTAAACAAGCTGACTGGTGTTCCCTTAATATTTTGAATTGTCGCTGACTAAACATTCTCTCATCAACAAGGAAAGTGAATTTTTTTTTACAAGGCCCCATTCAGTTTATATCTTAGCTGCGCTCAATGGCCTGTTTATATTTTTCTTCCATAGACACACATTAATAAAAAGTGACCATTATAAATGGCTGTTATACCACCAAGAATGGCATATCATTATTGTATAGGTAAAACATACCTGTGAAATGACGGCGTCACTAACAGGACCTCCAACATTGTCAAAGTAGATGTCTACTCCTTCAGGACAGCTGTCCCTCAATGCTTTCGAGATGTCACCTATTTTATAATTCACAGCTGCGGTGAACCCCAGCTCTGACACCATGCTCTGGCATTTCTCGGGTGATCCACATATCCCAACCACTCTTGCACAGCCATCTAGCCTGCCAATCTTAGAGCACCAAATGTAAAAGCGCTTTTAATTACCACAAACATGAAAACAATTTAAAAGCAGAGTTTAGTTCTGCATTTGAACTTGTTACCTGCCCACCGAGCGAACCACAAGCCCCAGCTGCACCACTAACCACCATGGTTTGATTGGCCCCAGGCATCACATGACCCTTCTCTCTCACTCCCAGCAATGCAGTGAGTCCGGGCATGCCCACTGCACCCAGAACGTATGATAAGTGTCCATTCACCATCCTAGGGTCAACCTCCAAAAAAAAAATGCAAATCTCTTATTCTGTCTGAGATAAAACACAAGAGCAAATACATAAACATTAACAGATACCTAAGAATACCTTCTGTAAAAGGTCACCCTCCATCACATCATGGGTTTGCCAACGCCAGTTAAAGGTGGTGACAATATCTCCAAAAGAGAGTTTTTCGTTTTTGCTGGCCTCCACCACACCCACCCCACCTCCGTCTACACACTCTTCCATCTTCCATGGTAGCAGATAGTCGGCGCCCGTCTCGTCATTCATGCGACAGCGCTGGATACATGGAAAAGAAAACTAGCTGTCTTAGACAGTGTTACTCAGGCAACAATCTTGGGGACCATATTTAATGCACAAGTTTGTTTCCTTTCCAGACATACAGTAGTTCATTCCAGAAAATTAGAATTGGCAGATGGCCACGTGCAGTGCATAGAATTCTCAACACTGGAATCAAAACATGTGCACTAATTATTTTAACAAGGACTTGATCACATAATTAATGTGGCTGTGCTCAAAATAGCTTACTATGCTAATCACTCAGTGAACCTTACCCTAAAGCAATATGTAAACAGCATGAATATTTACAATACAGCAAGGATACACGAATGACCTAATCACTCCAGATGTTGTCATCTTCGTGTACTGCTTTAAAAAAGGGATTACAGCGCTAGAGATCCCTAGTTCCACAAGATATGCATTTGGTTGTTTGATGTCTCTAAAGTGTGTGTGGTTATTTATTTATTTATTTATTTTCTTAACAGTGCAGTGCAATAACAAAGCAGCCAATTGATATATTGACAGAAGGGTAGTGCATGCAGAAGTCCTATATATAAGGTACGCAGTATTTATACTAGTCCCCAAACAATCACAGTACATGTTTACAATATATGAGCATTTACAATCAGTCAAAGCTAAATTAATAATTTACTACTCTGGCTTTATCTCACAGAACTCTGTAAAAACACCCTAAATGGCATAACAATATCATAGGACAAACACCCCCCCAGAAATCATGGGACATGAGCTAGTATCGTGCTGGATACCCTCTACAAGGCATCAAGGCATAAGTGGATGGAAGAAATCTTGAGGGATATTGACCTGTGCTGTTAAAATAGCCATCCACAGCTCTGTGGTGTATGTACAGGTGCAGTAGCTCGATTGGGCTCATGTCAGGTGACCATGCAGGCCACATCGTTCTTTGGAACACTCCAAAATGAACATCGAACCAATTCTGGACAACTTGGGCCTGGTGGAATGGTGATATATGGGCCACTATGCACTATAGTATGCTCTGGGAATCATGCACTTTATGCTGGGGTAGCATTCAGTATGTTCTAAAGAAGTCTACAGTAAACGTTTATGGTTAAGCGCGCAAAACATACTGAGGTAGTATGCAGTGTATGGAAGGAATAGAACGAGGGAACAATACAGGGTATCCTCAGATCTAATCAAGGAGTATTGTATACAGTGTTTAGAGAAGTATGCAGTACATACTATGGATAGACAGTAGTGAGTTAGTACATCGAATATACTGGGATATACCAGAGGAGTTCGTAGTACATACTGGTGTATATACAGGGTACATATTGGTGAAGATTATGTGGGACATACTGGGAATATAACTGGGAAAGATGCAGTACATATTGTTGATGCCTTTGGGAAAGTACACAGCATGCCACTTAGCCAGGCAGTATTAAGTTTGGAGACATGGAGAATAACTCATCAGACACAAATTACTCAAACAATATAGTGCCGTTAAACTAGAAGTCATGTACCATGTAAGGATCAACCGACAGATACAGCGTCCTGACAAGCACTTCTCCCTGTTTCAGCTCTGTAGCCAAGCTAGCCTCCTCCACACGGAAGTTTTCTGGATCTGGATGACCATTTTTTCCTGGACAAGAACAAAAATCTGAACTCAAAATGTGCAAGTAATGGACAAGCATGTAAAAATTTAGGTTACAACGTAAAGCATATATAAAATACGAAGTTCTCTCACCTGGGCGGGAGGACAAGACAACTCTTTGCACCGTTAGCATTTCCTAATCAAAAAAAACTTTTTACTTTATAAAGTCATATTTATACTATTTGAGCGACAGTAAATCCACAGGTGGTCAAAGTTAAACGTAATGACAGCAGCAGGTTCGTAGACTATGGCTGTGTTTCATTCCTGCGTGTAGCACTCGCTCGTTTACTTGCACTTGATTTCTCTTGCAGGGAGGATCTACACTGGGCGGCTTTGTGTTTTTTTTTTGGTTTCTGTATTGTTTCAAATAAATGCTCATGTGCAATTACAGCTGAGGAGCGACGAATGCAGAGGCCAAGTTTCACAGAATGTGTTCAATTCCGACTGAAAGCTAAAGAATAGAGACATTACCACACGTGTACGAACACCGTATTTTAAGCACCGTATTTTTTACATTATATAAGGCACGCATAAAAGTATGTTTATAGACTAACTAACGCACTCACGACCTAGGTCTTTTTTGTGTAATGTGAATCAGTAAAAAAAAGACTAGGAAAGGGACCCACAAAATTACACACAATTGTTTGTAGCCTGGGTGTTCCAAGCACAACACGATGGCGTCCGTAAACATCGCGTGACATGAAACCAGGTTTCTTATTGGCTGCTGTAGGACTTAGCATGAGGGGCACAATATATAGGTCAATCACACATACACAAACATACATGTGCACATACACATGCTGCTCACAGAAATATTAATATCCCCTATAATTAAATAGCTCATAACT